>OY288246.1:50841592-51106592 GCA_958450325.1 Agrostemma githago | reverse complement strand
AAACTTTCAATTTGATCGTTTATATTAAAAATACGAAAATTAAGAAATTAATTCTTATTTATACTTTTTAGTCTCGGCCTTAATATATTTTAGAAGATTCGAAACATATTATCATAATATAGTTCAAACATTTACCAGTATAAGAATTCGATTTTAAAACGATACTATAGACAACTACAACATATATATCATGCAATACCGAGTCATGGCATCATGTGTTACCTTCATCGAGATCCGTGTCAATTATAATAATCGTCTTTGTCGAAACTAGTACGACAACCTATAAAATAAATTAACATATGGTATTAGAACCATATTAAGTTAATAAAAAGAAGAAGAGGGGAAACGTGACGAGGATGAGAGTAAATAAATTACCCTCGAGATGAGAACGAATAAGGGACAAATAAGAGTGAATCGATGAATGAAATTAGATGGAAATAGGCTCCAAAGCCAAGCAGCAGTAGCGTCAAAACAGCAGCACAATAGCATCAACAAACAACAACAACAACGGCAGTAGCATGAATCATTCGTAGTAACAGAACCGGACAAAAGTAGCAGCAACCCGTGACAGCAGCAGCAAACGACAACAACATAACATCAGCAACAACACGTAGCAGCAGTAGTCGCGACACCAGCAGAAATAGCGACATCAGCATGACATCAATCTCGACATCGAACCCGAAACCGACTCAGAAGGTGACAATGGCATATGCAGTAAGAACAGCAGAAAGAAGAATATGAAAAGAAAAAGAGGAATAATAAGAAGAAGAAGAAGAAAAAAAAGAAAGTAGACATCACGCACAGACCACAACACAACATCAGTAGCAGCGGAACAGGACAGCAGCAGCCAGCATCTGTCAATTATGACAGCTGCAGTAGATCAGCAGGAGTAGCAACAGGAGTAAACACGGACGTGAACGAAATCAGAACGGGGAAACAAGTAAAGATGCAGAAGAAGGAGAATAAGGAGAAGGAAAAGAGAAGAAAAGAACGAAGAAGGAGGAAGCAGTAGGTTGAGCAACAAAAGAAAAAGAGAGGGGATTAGTGGAGAATGACAGTTGGCACAAAGAAACGTTAGTGGGGTTAAAGTGTTAAACAATTAGGTTTAAAAACAATTAAAGAAGTGGGGGAAATAAGTTTCAGGTGACAAAAAGGATCGAGTTGTAATCGGCCCACGACAGAGATAAGGTATTGGGTCAAAAGTGGGTCCATAAGAAACCCGAGTTGAAAGTAAATGAGTATAATCATTCGATACAAGCTCAAAGTTAGTGAAAATAAATAAATTTGTTCGAAAGGAAAAATAATGCGTATCTCGAGAATAAAATAGATTTTGGCGATAAAATGTCTCACTAGAAAATTTATAAATGTTTGATGAAAATGATTTAAATTGATTTCTCGAGGAAAAATAATAAATGTTTGACGAGACTTTAATTAAAATGAACTTCGAGCTAAAAGAATAGATAAATTGACACGAAATCAAAAATATGTTTTAAACTTAAAAGGCTTTTCGAGGCAAATAAACTTTTACGAGTTCAAACGATTGAAAAATGAATTTGTTTTATAAATATTTTAAGAAATACGAATTAGTTCGTAAACAGAATAAAATAAGAATAAAATTTAATTAATTTAATTTATAAAATTAGGGGTGTTACAATTCGCCTATGCGCACTGGGTTTCCTATGGGATTCATCTTCCAACTAACTAGGTGCCACGGGCCGTCTGGGATTCGTTTTACCGGTTGAAGCCAGCTGTTGGAGGTAAGGAGAGGGGGAGGAGTCAGTCTAGAGTTCTGTCGTTGCTGTTGGTAAAGACTCCTCTTTGTTAACTTTGATTTGCATTTGCCGAGTATATGTAGGGGTACCGGCCCCCATGTTACTTAATCTAGCCGGGAGTTAGTAGGGGTAACAGCCCCCGTATTTTGTAAGCGGCCTCTGGCCTCTTGGTTATCAATGAAAATGGTTTAGCTGACCTAATTTCTCATTTTTCCTTTTAATCTTCCTTTTCTTGCTCATTGTGCCTTGATGGCTCTTGGTATTCCTCTTCACATAACGCTGTCACTTGGCAGGGGTTAGTGGACTTGATATCCTACCGCTTCCTTGTATAAATGGGGGTGTCCCCCCTTCTTTGTCCCCCCAGATGTTTGGGGATTGAATCAATCTCAATCGGCCTACATGTTTGGGGATTGAATATGGGTCCCCGGCTCGGGCGGTTCGGAAGTTACGTCACATCTCTAACTACCATAGTTGGAAAGGTATATTTCTCTATGTACGCTCTACCCTCAGATGGTCGATCCCTAAGGCATTCCAAGTCGACGTACGCGTCCACATGGAAAGGGACGATGAGGTAGGGGGTCATATGGACTTGGGGGAGTCTGGGTTGAAAGAATATGATAAGGAGATCATTCGAGCTTTTTTTGCCGTCGTCCAACTGGTCGGTAAGGAAAGGGTGGCCCTTCCTACGCTCTGATTGCCCCCCTGTAACTTGGTTACTAGTAATGAGTACTTGTAATGGGTGGGCATGAGCATTTGCGTTCCTTCCCCAGGTACCTGGGGTGTAACTTCTCTCGTTGTCGTTGTTGCCCATACTTAATTTGATGTTTTACAGTTTTCCTTTCCTTTTGCTTTTGCAGGCAGTCGCACGGCTCACACTTGGACATTGGGGGGGGCTCACTTTGTTGGGGGTAGATTCACAGCTTCACCCCTTCAATGCTCGGTCGCCTCTTCCCTTAATTGACCGACTTACGATCATGACTCATGGAAGATCCAAGGCCTCCAAGTTGAGGAGGAAGTTTCTGATTCTGGCTATGAAGCCACCCAAGAAGAAGCAGACCCTTCAAATAGCCTTTGGTGTTGCGGAGGTGGCGTGAAGTTATGCTAATGGGGAGGGCAGAGTCGGCAGCTCCAAGGCTGTTACCTCTCCCCAGTCAGTCAGTCCCCCTCTGGTCACTGTAGCCATCTTCCGACCCGGAGTTTCAGCATCGGCCCCTGATGACAGTAGTGACGGTGGAAGAAGAAGAGTCGACCCCTGAAGAGAACACCATGAAGTCGCCGTCCCTCGTTGAGGCTCCGGCGGGCCAGCAATAGATCGTCTGCGCTCTTGAAGCATCCAAGGATGGGCTAATTAAGCAGGACGTAGCTGCCCCCCTGGATACCCCTCTCTCCTCCTGGTCTGGTGGTTGTACTTTCTTATCTGATGCAAACTTCTTCAAGATGTTCGAGTCACAAGACGTTCCTTCTCGCGGCGACGATCCTTCTCCTACTATCGCCCAATTCAACGCACAGTGTTGTCGAGTGGCCGACGCCCTTACTATCGTCGCCCAAAACATCATGGTGATGAAGAGGTCCGGAGAATCGGCCATCTTGGCCTCCTTGAACCTGTCTGCCATGGCTTCTCTGAAGGCCGACCTGCAGAAGGCTGAGAGAAAGGCGGCTGCTGAGGAGAGCGTCGGATAGCGGTGGAGCAGGACCTAGCGAACCTGTCCAGCATTCACTCTCGAACTAGAGCGAATCTGGAAAAGGCGGTGGGCGAGCCTAAGATTGCAAAGGATAGAAGTTGGGTGGCCGAGGACAAGCTTGCTACTATGCTTGATGAGTAACTTCACAAGCTAAGAGATCAGCCGGTCTCCGCCTTAGCTGATGCAGAAGCCTTGAAGCAGAAGCTGTCGACGGCGGAGGCGGCCTTGTTGAGCAAGTTTGAGGAGCTGACCGGTTTGGAGCAAGAGGTGATCGAGTCCTACCGTTACGGGGTGAAGACGGTGACCATCCTTACTGCCTTTGCCTTGGAGGAGTATTATCCTGGTACAACGCCATTTATCAGCACCTCAACAATGAGCAGGTAAGGGCGGAGGAGCAGGAAGAGGTTGAGGAGACGTCGGTGGTGCCTTCCTCGTCTCCCAAATAGGAAGTCACGCCATCGTCCTCTTATGCCTCTTGTACCCTCAGAGAGGGAGAGGAAGGGGCGGCGGACGAGCGAGCTGACACCGCTGTTTTGTGGATCAACTAACACCTACCCTTTGGGCATCGGCATAGGCTTACCCTTTATACTTTATTGCTTTCCATTTTTCTTTTGTTGTAGGTGGCGCTTGATCCTTAGGGGACGGCTGCCGATTTGTAATAGTCGTAGCCTTATTTTGTCTTTTGGACACTTGCTGTATATTAAACTCCGGCACTTCTGACGCCTTTCGTTTTATGCATTCTAATTTCTCATCTTCCTACATCTTTTCGTTACTTTCTTGCTTTGCATTATTTTTCTTCAACGCCAAGGGTTCATGTCCTTATTCCTCTTTAGTGAAGATTGTTCGTCGGCTTGACCTGCAGGGAGGACCCTCCGATGGTATAACTTAGGCGATTTAGTGAGAACTTACGCCTTCCCTGCAACATCGTGGTGGGTGACTTAGATTGTCTGGGTTAATGGTAAGGGTGGTCGGCCTATGCCTTCGTGGCTATGGAATGAGGGGGTTGTCGGCCGACGCCACCTGAAGTTAAGACCGGCAAGCGGGCTTGATGAGGCTTATGCACCCATGACCATGGCATGGGGTAAGCCGCCGCCTACGGTTAAGATCGGCAGGTGGGCTTGCTGAGGCTTACGCACTCGTGACCATCGTATGGGGTCAGCCGGTGCCACCTATGGTTAAGACCGGCAGGCGGTCTTTCTGAGGCTTATGTCCAGTGACTATGGCATGGGGGGTTGTTAGCCAGTGCCACCGACGACGACAACCGTCAGGCAGACTTGTGGAGGCTTACCTTCATGGCTCTGGGATGGAGGGTTTTTAGCTGGTGCCTTCTGCAATGAAAACTGGTAGGCGGACTTGTGGAGGCTTATGCCACATGGCTATGGCATGAGGGGTTGTTAGCCGGTGCCACCTCTGATGAAAACCGGCAAGCGGACTTGTGGAGGCCTATGGTCTCATGGTTATGGGGTGAGGGGTTGTTAGTCGGTGCCACCTGCGATGAGTACCGGCGGGCGAACTTGTGGAGGCTTATGCCTCCATGGCTATGGCATGAGGGGTTATTAGTCGGTGCCACCTACGATGAAAACCTGCAAGCGGACTTGGGGAGGCTTATGCTCCATGGCTATGGCATGTGGTGTTGTTAGCCAGCGCGAGTTGGAGTGTCCATTTTGTATGTTAAGTTAAATAGAGGCTCCCCCCTTTATTGCCCCTTGCTTGTTGATTGAAAACGTAGTGACCAATCGAGAAGTAAATAAGAGAAGAAAGAAGAGTAACCAATCCTTGGCATTTTAACTTATACATTGGTTGGGCGAGGCCGTCAACATGCTTGATCGTTCCACGACGGCAAAAGACAAAATGGCACACATGTCGTCTACATATAGTACCTCCTAATGGTATTTGAGTTACAGTGTGAGGGTAACTCTTGCCCCTCTCTATTCTTGAGTCTGAAGGTGCTCGGCCCCATGACTTGTACAACCTCATAGAGACCTTCCCAATTGGCACTCAGCTTGCCATGCTCATTAGCCTTACCCACGGCCGCCGTTTTCCTGAGGACAAAATCGCCGACCTGAATTTTTTGTGGTTGACCCTCTAATTGTAGGCTCTCTTCATCCTCTGTTGATACGCCGCCAGGTTGACACGAGCCTCGTCCATTTTTTCCTCTAGAAGTTCTAGTGCCTCACCAATAACAATCTCATTCTGGTCACCCTGGAAGTATGTACTTCTGGCGGATGGGATACGAGTCTTGATCGGCAATAAGGCCTCATCTCCGTAGACAAGGTTGAATGGCGAATGGCCGGTGGAAACCTTCCAGGTGGTCCTAAGAGACTATAACACGATGTGGAGTTCGTCGGCCCACCTCCCTTTGAGGTCTTCCACAATTTTTTGTAGACCGTTAAGTATCTGCTTGTTTGCCGCTATAGCTTGGTCGTTTGTTTGTGGGTGGCAGACGGCTGAGTAGGCTACGGCTATTCCCATGCCCCCAAGCCATTCTCTGATTGGAGGGTTGTCGAACTACCGGCCGTTGTCGAAGACCAGCACCTTTGGCACTCCGAACCGGGTTATCACATTCTGCCATATCACTTTTCTTACAGCCGCCGCAGTGATCTTGGGGACGGCTTCAGCTTCTATCCATTTGAAGAGTAATCCACCGCGACAATTAGAAACTTTCTGCCACCGGTCGCCGTTGTGAAAAGGCCGAGGATATCCATTCCACATTGCGCGAACGGTATTGGGCTCAGGATGGGCTGCAGGTCCTGGCCGGTGCACGAATGACTGGGGCGTGTATCTGACAGTTACAACACTTCTCGCTTAGGTCTCTGGCGTCCTGCAGCATGGTTGACCAGTAGTAGCCGGCTCTCATCGCCTTGTGTGCCAGACTTCTTCCTCCAACGTAATGGCCACACATACTAGAGTGGATGTCGTCTAACACCTCCGCCGCCTCTCTGGGTCTTAAGCATCTTAGGATGGGTGCCAACACCCCCTTTTTGTAGAGTTGGCCCTCTATCAGCAAGTATCTGGCTACGGTGGTCGGCATACGCTTTGCTTTTAACGAGTCCTCCAGCAACTTCTGGTCGGTTATGTACTCGATGATGGGTACTCGCCAGTCCTATCCGTCATCGTCCCCGACGACGTGGACGGGCCCCTCTACCTTCTCCTCGACCTGGATGCTTTTCTCCTTCCTAACATCCACCCAAACTGATCTGCGGATGTCCTGGACACTAGAGCTCAACAGTTTGGATAGGGCGTCAGCTTGGTTGTTCTGCGATCTCGGTATTTGCTTGACCTCATATGACTTCAGGCGAGATAGCTCTTGCTTCACTCTCTCTACGTACCGCATCAGGTTCGGCTACCTGGTCTCGTATTCCCCATTGATCTGATTGACCATCGGCTGGGAGTCAGTGGATATGACCGCCTTCTCTGCTCCGACGACCATAGCCAGCTAGACCCTGGCTATGATGGCCTTATACTCTGCTTCGTTATTCGAGGCTGAGAAGGTGAATTGCAGGGCGTGCTCAAATTATTCCCCATCGAAACTAGCTAACACCACGGGCGTGCTCAAGTTATTGGTAGGCGAGCCATCGGTGAAGACCTCCCACACACCTGCCGGGGATTTATCTTCCTCTGAGTGTGAGCACTTCGCCAGGAAGTTGGCTAGGGCTTGCGCTTTGATGGTCGTCCTGGGCGGGTAAGCGATTCTAAGGCCGCTAAGCTCTACCGCCCACTTAAGCATCCTTATTGACTTCTAGAATATTTCCAGCGCCTTCTCCAGAGGCGGATTAGTCAACACGGTGACAGGATGGGCGTCAAAATACGGCCGCTGCTTCCGGACGACTATTACTATGGCATATGTCGCCTTGTCTACCATGGGGTAATTCTTTTCTACTGGTCCCAAGGCATGGCTGACGAAGTATATTGGCTGCTGGATCTTCTGCTCTTCTTTCAATATAACGGTGCTCAGTGTGACATTGGTGACGGCAATGTAGAGGTACAACTTTTTCCCCTCCGTCGGCCTTGTCAATGTCGGCAGCATTTTCAGGTGCTCCTTCAGGCTCGTGAAGGCTTTTTTTTGCTCGGCCTCCCACTTAAATTGCTTGTTCCCTTTCAGTATTTTGAAAAAGGGTGTGGACTTGTCGGCTGCTCTGGATACGAAGCGTGATAGAGCGGTCATCCTTCCTGTCAACCTCTGGATGTCCCTGATGCTCTTTGGCCCCGGTAGGTCTTGGATGGCCTGCACTTTCTCTGAGTTGGCGTCTATGCCCCTGGCACTCACTAGGAAGCTGATGGTAGGGATTTGCCGTGGATCCCACCGATCAATAAATAACCAACTAGACCTAACTAGTAGCTAGGGTAAGTCGGGTCGATATCCACGGAGACGGTAGAAGGTGTCTAGACTAGGTCTACTCAAAAAAACAAGGCTAAGTCACAAACAAACACAAAGAGGAACAAACTAACAAGTATTGACTAATAATGATGATTGGGGGGGATGAAAATGGACTAACAATGGACTAGATATAACAAGAACTAATTGAAACAACTAAGATTAACTAAGCAAATAAACTAGAGAGAAAGATCGGCTAAAGAGATAGAGAATTCAAATATGGGAAGGAGTAGGGTTAGGTCGGGTTCATAAGTGTAGTAGGATGATTGGGAAGTCAAGGGTATAGGTTTCACCTAGTTACTAAGGTCGGTCCGCGCTCTCGCATCAAAACCTAAGTCCGCACTCTCGTGTCAAAGACTAAACCTGAACACTCATGCAAAGTATTACCCAAAACATAAGCATTCAACCACAAGTTGATCACACAAATGAGAAGATGAAAAACAAGCATGAGAAGCATGACCACTACAACTCAAACAAGCAATTCCACAAACACATAGAGTGCTCAACAAGTGACTAGTAACAAAGACTCCACCTTTTCCCTCAATCAAGCCCTAATTACCCATAATCCACACTTAATCCCCCTACTAACCCCACAAGGAGTCTACTCACACATAGTGAAACTAACAATAACAACAATAAGAGAAATCCACACAATCATCAAAACATTCATTATGAACTAACAAGAACAATGAACAATGTGTAAAGATTAAAACTTGAATGATTAACAAAGATTAAGAGAAAAGAGATTATACCAACTACCAGGTGGATGAAAAGAAGAGAACTTGCATTAATAAGAAAAACCCAAATAAATCTCCCAAGGTTGTCAATCTTGGGTGAGTCTTCAAGAATCTCCTTAATACAAGACTAATTACTAAGATTAAACTAAGATTAACAAAAGATTAATGAAATATTAAGCTAGGGATTAAGAGAGTCTAATTAGGGTTTAGAATAATGTAGAGGAGTCTAAGATAATGTAAGATCCTTAAACAATACAAGAGAGGAGTATTTATAAGGTTACAAGAGTGAAGGAGAATGAAAAGAAGTCACGCGGCTACAGCAGGCTCATCCCGGTCGGGATGGATGGTCCTGTCCAGGATGGCTTCATGGTCCCGTCCGGGATGGCTTCATCCCATCCCGGTTGACTCAGCAGAAGAGCTTCTTTGTTTGCACTACTTCGTCCCGACCGGGATGAGGGTTGTCCCGACCGGGATGGGTCTTGTAGGCCTCTAATATGGTCTCAAAGGTCCCTCCTTGCTCTCGTTAGGCTTCTCATCGATTTTCGGTGCTCGGGATCGGGTCCAAGTTGCTTGGGAATGGGTCCCAAGGTCTCGGGATCGAGTATAGGCTACCGAGTGATCGTCGCATCTCTTCGATGGCTCCAAATGTGTCGAAAACGAGTCGGAATCGCTCCATATCTCCAATAATGGTCCTAGGAACCTAACAAAAGCTAGAAGAAGCGTAAGTAGCCTCTAAAACCGCTCCGAAGAGCGATTCCACAAGAGAAACCGGGACCAAACACAACAAATAAGCACTACAAACCACACTTATCAACTCCCCCACACTTAACCCTTACTCGCCCTCGAGTAAGCACAAACTAACTAAAGACTAAAAGAAACTAGACTACTAGTCGAGCGGGTATTAACGCACCCTACGCCCATTCAACTCACGCGAGAACACCTAGAGGACAAGTGCTCTCCGCAAGGCAAGTGGGGTCTTGCGACAAAACTGTGGATGCAACCGGACACGAAAACATACAAACAAACAAACATACATACATACATACATACATACATACATACATACATACAAACGAACAACACTCGGTTGCACCCAAAAAGAAACAAATACCGCTTCCCTCCACAAAGCGGTGAAGAAACACCAGTTAAGGGCTCAAGGCAAGTGACAAGGTTCCCAAGCTAATAACACAAATCGAAATGGACAAAACCCTAATAGTATGACAACAAAGCAATAAAAACGTTGGTAACTTACCTAGGTTCCTCCTAACCTTCTAAGAACGTACCACGGGACGATCGGCGGGATGGAAAAAGGATGAACCACGGAGTTAGTCGACACTGTAGGTAAGTGAAGCCCCGCCCCCTTTAGCGTTAGGCCAAGAGGGTCGTCTCATGTCCAAAATCGCCCAACTAGTCCAAGTAAAAAGGTGGTCAAGGTTGCAAAATGAGGGAAAACCGACTATTACCGCTATCATCCTTCCTAGGAACTCGGTCCTTTGGTAGGCTCTTCACGATAACAGTTGGTAAAGGCTTATTTTGAGGGGGTGAGAATTCTTTTTGCGAGGCGATTTTCTTTGGCATTTTCTTTGGCATTTTCTTTTGCATTTGGCTTTTGAGTTGCTATGCCACTTCTTTTTCTTCTTTCTTTTCTTTCTTTTCTTTTTCTTTCTTTTTCTTTCTTTTTTTTGACTTGGCTTGCCTTTTGGATGATTTTGTTTTGTAGGCATTTTTTGCAACCAAGTGAGAATTTCAACGATTTTGCAACTTATTTGTGGGAAAATGTGTATGAGGTAGGGAAATGGGTGAGTCGGGACGGCGGCTTCCCTTCAAACCCACAAAAAGGGGAGAAACTTGGACAAGTTGAAGCAATTCTGAACACGGTCACCTAAGGGACGGGACTCGGCAACCAAGGCCTTTTCACACCGTGGGTGGTCATAATGGTCAAAATGCAAATCCCTAGTAAGCTAGGTGGACTCAAGGTAAGAAATCCAACGAAATCATTGATTTAGGGTCATTCTACTAGACTAAAGTCCAAGACTCGACTCATATTGCTAGGAAGGGAAAGTAAACACTTGCGCACTAGCCTCAAAACCGGGTTTTCGAAAACCTTTTTACACACTAGACACAAACTACACAAAGCACAACAAAGACTCAACAAAAAAATGAAAGAAAAGGAGACAATACAACAAAACAAAACAAAATAAGAGAAAGAAATCAAACGTACAAACACAATAACGCCACCCCGAAACAGCCACAACCTTCAACAAGCTCCACCCGAGCACCCATCATCACAAATTTCCTCCAAACTCCACAAGGAACAAAGAGGAAAAGAGATAGAATGATGTTACCGGTTGTCTTGAGCTTTCCGAAAATTACGGCGATCAAGGAACCTATAGGGAAAAAGGGCAAACACACACACAAAACACAAAAACACGACACAAAGACACAAAAGAAAAAGACACAAAGGAAAAATCTTTTTGATTTTTATGAATTTTTTCAAATTTTTAGGGGTTTTGATGTTTTATGAAAAGAAACTACGAAAACTAAAACTAAACTAGCCTAAGATATCGCTCCCCCACACTTAAACTGAGCAATGTCCTCATGCTCGATCTGTAGTGTGTGTGGAGACACTAAAAAGAAAAGAAACCACGAAAATAAAGCTAAAAATAAAAAAGAAAAGGCGGAGAAAAGGTATAATGTGTCCGGCCGGGGTGTAATCAAGTCACCATGGGCCGAGACGAGAAAAGATATGGATGGGGGAAGAATGAAAAGAAAATAAAAGGAAATGGGAGGGGAGGACTAGGTGTAATCATATCACCTAGTCCGGATTTCGCCCGAATCTGACTAAATCCTAACAAAAGAAAGAGAAATCAAAGAAAAAGTGAAAATACTTGTAAATTTGGATTTGAAATGACTCTCGATGTAGTCACATCATCGAGAGTCGGGAGCAATGTTTGCTGGTATATCAGTATACTTGGTGCAGATTACCAGGTTTGCTTGTGTTGTTTATTCTGTATTAGTTGTTCTCGCAGGCAGTTTCTCGCTCTTGGTTATATTTTGATGCATAGACAAATGGTGGCTGAAATAGGGAATTATCCTGATGATAATAAACCTTTACTAGCTGATCACTAAACTCAACTTCCTTTTGTTTGACAGATTTCTTACTTTTCTTTAGTTTTTGGTGGATTCGGCAAAAAAGTGAAGGCGAAAATTTTGGTTTCTGGTAAGTATTCTAGTGTGTAATCTTCGTCAGTGAAATTTTGTAGCAAGATCACAATAGTTGAGATTGGAGGATATAGAATTTATGTTGTGGACTTGTAGTTAGTTATTCACACATGAAGCTACTGGTAACAACATCAATATGACAGTAACTAATTGTCATGCTAAATGGAAGAGATTCTTCAAGAAACTTTGGAAAATTTTGGCCATGTTTTTTTAGTGTGAGGTGAGTTTTAAGATTAAATTTTGAAGATGTAAAGTTCACAAGGACTAATCAGCGATTTTGGCTGAAGAAATTTGTATGGAGCAGGGTGATACTAAATTACTAAGTACCGTTTGATAACAAATTGAGTTGAGCACGAGCCTAGAGCCACTTGGCTCGTGGCTCGAGTTGAGCTCAAATTAAGCAAGCATGATATTAGTAGGTTTCCAGCCCTTGTCATTCGCTTGGAATAAGATGGTGGAGGGTTGGGTGGATCCCTTGCCACAAATGCTAAAGGTATTACAAGATGTTGAACTTTTACCCGTATTTAGAATTCTTTTCTTGGTTGAATTGTTTCTAAACTGACGTGTTCATTCTTGCACTTGTTCTTCGTAGTCTTTAAATATGTGTAAAGGCTGTCGCCATCTCAATTCATGTACCCTTTATCACAAGGTAGTATTATACCTTTGCCATTTCAGAATCTCCACTATTTGGAATTTTGTTGACCACGAATCTATTTTCGGCAGATGCATGGAGGGAGTGCTGAGAGTAGTGGATTAAGAGACCTTTTTTATTCACTTACTTCCCATCTAACAGCCTCTCATAAACTTTTCTTTAATCAATGGGACCATTTAGTTGACCTCGAAGCTAAAGAGCAGCAGGTATCAGTTCCCTTACGGGTTTTGGCTTTGTTTACACCAAAAAAAACTAAATAGTGTGATAAAGGTGAAAATAAGCCACATATTAAATTTGAGTGATAATGTTTGTACTTGTGTTGGTTTCAGTTCTCAAATAATTTGGCATGTAGATCTCGTGTGTCAAGGGATGAGAGTATCTCGAGTTGCCTCTCTTCTATTGTCCTTGATGGTTTAGATGAGCAGCACAGGCTACCACCAAGGATGACTGCTTTGTGTATCACTTCATTCACATAAAATGGCAATAGGTACTATTGAGTGAGACAGAGGAAGTATAACATTTCTTAAACTTTGTGACATAGTGTGACCATCAAAGTTTAGTGGAGACAATAATAAATGTGTTAGTATATCACATTTAAATTATTTGCAAGTATCGTAACTAAGTTTCTGATACAGATTCTCATAGCAAAAGATTACTCTCTTATATTGGGAATGCCTGGGACTGGCAGGACGTCAGCTATGGTATATGCTGTGAAGGCTTTGTTGATGAAGGGTGCATCATATTTGCTTACATTATACACAAATCCAGTTGTTGATAACTTGCTTATTAAATTTAAAGCCCAGGTAATCACCCTGCCCCACCATCTCTTGAAAGAGAAGGCAAAACAAAAGCTAGTTCACCATACATAGTTTTCAATCTCAAAGTCTTGTCTGATAGATTTATATACAGTATATTGCGAAGGAGAGAATATACATCTAAATCCATACTACGTTACATTTTATGATTATTGTGATTAGATGTGACCGATTGTTGAATTGTATCGGTATATTATAGCTGAATTATTTATTGAAATTATGACTTGAATAACTACACATGTTTATAGACAAATCGTCAAAAATTAAAAGATAATGATGGGGAGTGGACGAAGAATAATGCAGGCATTGCTATGCCTTGTATTCTACTTTTTCTCCATTGTTGTTGCGTAAGATCCATACAGATATTTTGACTGGAATGTCACTTATGGTGTCATTTACCCTCTTGGTCTTCCTCAACAGGTAGTATTGCCTCCATCTCCATTTATTCTCGCGCAATCGCCTTTATTTGATTATACATACAGTTGGTCTTTTGTGACACGGTTTTATGTTTGATAAGGTCGATCAAATCTCGATCTCCTTTGATTATACTCAAATTAATCTCTCGTGACACGGTTTTATACTAATTGACGTGAAAGTGAAATGGTCACTCATTTGTTATTTTAAGAATAAAGTCATAATCAGTTAGTTATCAATTATTACAAGCACTGGTATTAATTAATTTCACTAGATTGTTTGACGTGTGAATGAATTAAACTTGTGGTAATCATGTTTTTATTTATTTAAAATGCAGGGTATTTTGATAAATGGGCAATTTCCATGCCAGGTCCGAAAATTCACTTAGTGACTAATGATAATCTTATAATCAATGTATACAACAGTCTTGATGTTCCTTTCTTACTCTCCCGGTAATTTCCTTTCTTCTCTAAAACTCTACTCGTATTTAATTACAATATTATTAACTTCACTACTACTGTGGCTTCATGATCATCACTCCATCTTCCTCATCCATTTCCACCACCTCCTCATCCAACACCCACTAGCTTGACACCAACACCACTGCTAGAGGAGGAGGAAGGCTCAGGACTAGTAGGGGTGGGCTTTCGCCTGCCCTAGAAGAAGAGCACCTCCTTCTGCTACTGTTGCTAACACTAAGACTAAGATTTAGAGTAAGACGACTGGTAGTACAAACAAGGATACTAGTAAGACCACCGATTTGAGTGTCATTCCTTCCTTGCTTTCTCTCAGAACTTAACACCAGTACGCCCTTAATTAATTAATTAATTAATTAATTATATGAGGTCATCTACTCCCTCCCTCCATCCATCCTCACTAATCTCGCTAAATCTTGTTATTACACCTCATTTGTGTAGCCAGACATTTTTTTAAGAGGAACATGCTGATCTTAATTTCTTGTTTGATGGATTCACTGAATGATGATGATGATGATGATGATCAGTAGGATTGATTGATTCATTGATATCTGGTGAAATTGTTGTTTTTGTATTTAGGATCATATATACTCACTCCATCGTACTCCGTATGTTGTTTATGTCTTTCAAGCCCACTCCACTTCTACTTGATCTCATTCATTGTAATTTGTAATACCACCATCTAATTTGCCTCCCATTGTTTTCTACTCCACTACTCCTGTAGGGTTAGTTTCTGCGTCATAAATCGGTGATGGTTTGACCGGATATGATTGTCGTAGATACGAAGTAGTATGATAATCCTAATCCTAATTATTGTTTTACAACACATAGTAGGCGTGCGAGATTCCAAACTCATTGCTGTTGTAAGTAAGGATTTCAGATGCACCTATTTTTGTAGGTCATGCCTTCTGCCCCAGCTTTTTGTCCTTTTTTTACCACAGGCTATTAAAAACAAAATCTTTGCTTAATTTTGGTGATCAAGAAATGCAACTTCAACTTAAACTATATCAATTTTGTCGTTGCTTGTTAAAAGTTGATGTAGATCAAACTTAACAATCGTAGTACGTGGGAGAGGTGGAGTAATAAGTTAGGTAATTGACTTGTTGTTATTGCAGGTGGCAGATTACAGACTTGTAGGGGATCTTTTCGAGATCATACCAGAGTTGCTATAGAGAAATTTCCTGAGAAAAACCAGATGATAATGTTGTCCATATGATTGTTGTAGCACGTATATGTATGTTAGTACAATATTGTAATAAACATGCGTGTGAAGTTTGTTACAACTCGATCTGTGTATTATTGATATAAATTCAGTTAATGTAGAGTCGTGCTTATTACTAGACAAACATATATCTGCAATTGTAAGGAGTTAGATGTTCGATTAAAATATATTATTAATATATTCTTTATGATCTGATTCTCGACGCTTTTACCATTTAACAGTGTTGGTAATTGAATTTTATATTATTATCTCTTGACACTTTCAGTAGTAGAAAGTCCCGTCATTAAAAAAAGTTTTGGTTGGAAAAAAATTGCGACATAGAAAAACGTCGAGGTTGCACATTTTAGTGTAGCATGTGGTGACGTAAAAAAGTGTCGTTAATATGATATTCAACGTTTTAATGCGTCGAGAACGAAGACACAAAAATGCGTCGAGAATTCCTGACGCCCAAAATCTCCACACTTTCGGGAAGCGTCTAGGATTAAATTTGCGACAGTTTAAAGCGTCGAGAACCTACCTTTAAAGCGTTAAGAAACCAAGGGTTTTGTAGTAGTGAAACCACACTTATCAGAAGCCGAGGAACTTCCTCGACCTAACGCTGAACGTGCACTTCTTAGGGTTCAGCTTCATCCGATATTTCCTTAATGATTGGAACGTCTCACTTAGATCTTCCAAATGTTGCTCGTCCTCCTTGCTCTTGACTATGGTGTCGTCAACGTACATCTCCATATTTCGTCCTCTTTGCCCCCTAAATATTTTGTCCACCAGCCTTTGATATGTAGTACCGGCATTCTTGAGGCCGAAGGGCATCATTTTGTACATGAATATGTCGGCACTAGTGATAAACGCGCACTTGACCTTGTCCGGCACCCACAAGAATACTTGCTGGTACCCGGAGAAGGCATCCAAGAAGCTTAACATGGAGTGGCCGCTTGTGGCGTCCACCAACTGGTCGATTCTAGGGACCGGGTAGCGGTCTTTTGGGCATGCTTTGTTGAGGTTTGTGAAGTCCACGCACATTCGCCAGGTGTCGGGTGACTTCTTCACCATTACAACATTTGCGACCCACTCAGGGTACTCGCACGGCTTGGCGAAGCCTGTTTTAACAGCTTGTCGGCATCTTCATTTTCTGGGGACATAGTTCTTTTCTTCTGCTTCACAGGTCTGCAGACCGGGTCGACATTCAGCTTATAGAATGTGACATCTCGGTCAATCCCGGGCATCTCTTCTGCGGAGTAGGCAAATATGTCAGCGTTCGCTTTTAGCAGGACGATTAACCGTTGTTGGTATTTTGGGTCCAGGTTTGACCCTACTGACACTGGCCGACCCTCTTTTAACTCGGCCATCATTCTCTCCCTTCCGAGCTCCAGGCGCTCAGGTGGCGGCGGCAAATCCTTCTCGGCGACTTTGAGGGCCTTGGCGGTCGACATTGTGATGGTCTTCAGGCCGATCTTCTGCTTTCTATTCATTTCTTCTTGGGATCATTGTACGGCGATGGAGTTGCATGACCGAGCTGACTCCTGGTTGCCGTATAGCTTTCCCTCCTTGTTATTATCAGTTACGTATTCCATCGTCAGCACTCTTATGGATACCAGCGTGTGCACCTCATCCAGCGTGATCCGACCAATTAGTGCTTTGTAGGCCGACTAGACATCCACTACCAAGAACTGAGCCATGACCTTCTTCACCAACGCCTTTTCCCCGAATGTGGCAGTCAATCACTCCCATTGGGAGGACTTCGGTCCCTGAGAATCCATACAGTGCTCCGGCTGTTGGGTTCAAGTGTCGGCGGTCGAGTCCCATTCTTTTAAAGGCTTCTCTGTAAAGGAGGTTGGTGTAGGCTCTAGTATCTATCATGCATCGCTTGACCGTGTGGTCGCTAATTCCGATGGTGAGGACTAGGGGGTCGCCATGGGGGTATAGAACTCTCCCGTAGTCGGCTGCCATGATGCTGAGGGTAGGTATGATCGGACTCCTTCCTTTGGCGTCATAATGGACGCGATGCGATAACTCTCGCAATTACTTCTTTACTTCCCGCCGGCTATGTCCACCTTTGGAGGAATTGTCCACCACGTGGATCACGTTGGCGTCTTTCCGCTTCTCTGCTTCTTTATGGTTTTTGTCTCTGTTGTTTTTGTTGGTTCTTGCCTTGTAGGCGGCTAATAAGCCCCGACGTATGAGGTCTTTGATTTCCTTCTTCAGATTCTGACACTCCTCAGAGGTGTGCCCCTTCTGGTCGTGGAATTTTCAAACTTACTCTGGTCCGTCCTAGTGGAGGCCCTCATTGGTCTAGGTCGTCCCCGCTTCTCATGGCTCTTTTCTATGTCAAAGATCTCCTCCCCTGGACTGGTGAGTGGTGTGTAGTGGTTAAAGAACTTCGCGTAGAGGGTTTTGTCGCTTCTCCTTTCGGATCGACTGCGACCTCATTTCTCCTCCCTTTCTATGATTGGGCTCTTGGCCCTCTCTTTACGGTGGACCTTATGAGGCGAAGGATCTTTGTGTCGCTGCCGGTACTGCTCTTTGATCATGTACCCTCGGCAATCCTCCGGGCTTCTACCAGAGATGTCGACCTATCTCGCAGTAGGTTGTTCTTCAAGGGCCCGTCGACTAGTATATGGGTGAGGGTGTAGGCGGCTATCGATGTGTCTACATTCTTGACTTGCTGGCACTAAAGGTCAAATTGTCTCGCATATTCCCTTATTGTCTTCTTGGGCCCTTGTCGCATAGTCATGAGGTCCACAGTAACTATCTGCCTTCGTCGGCTGCCGGCATACTGATCCACGAACGCAGAGCTATGCTCTGCGAAGGTGCAGATCGAAGTCGTCGATAGTCCCTAGGACCACGACTAAGCGAACCCGGTAAAGGTTGTTGAGAATACTCGGCACCAAACCGCATCGTCAAGCTCATACATGGTCATGTGACTCTCAAACGCGGCTAGGTGGTCTTCTGGGTCCTTAGTTCCGTCAAACTAGATGTTGGGCACCTTCACTCTGGAGACGGGGAACTCTGGAACCTCCGGGTGTGTTGGGGATACCGTGGGGCGTCCCTTCTACAGGGTCCTCTTTGGGGTCTCCACCAGCTTTGATTTGCCCTCGTCCTCCACTAGGGCTTTCGTGGCCTTCCAGGTCAAGCGCTGAGTCTTCAATACGGACGGCTCTGGTGTGAGACTTTGTCGGCTACGCCGGCTTTGCCCCCGGTTCCTCTTGGGGGACCCAAAGAAGAGTCGGCTGAAGATAGAACCGCGTTGGGTTGTGCTAGCCGATCGGGACCGTGCCGGGTCGTCCTCTTCTCTAAGTCCCCTCAGCTGGTCCTGGATCCTTCTGGGGCTTTCGTCTTTACCCACACATGAGCCCAGACGGCGTATGGAGCTCCTTGTTGGGTTGGGAATGCGTCGGGATTTCTTCGACCTGGGCCCAAGCCTATCAAGCATGGTGGGCGTGAGACTGCGACTCCGGCCTCTTCCCCTTCCTCTTGGGGATGCCTTGTACTCTTCATCCGCCAGCTCTTCACTCGTAATGGGGATGATGACATCCGCGCCCAGGTGGCGCTTGAGGTTATGGTGCTCGAGTTTACGATCGGGGGCTTGGAAACCCTTCTTCTACCGCTCAAACTTTAGTCGTTCCCTCGCCTGGTGGTCACGTTCTTCCCTCGCTCCGCAGCCCCTCTCCTCTATGCTAAGAGTTTGGGGAAAGAGTCGCCTGGGAGACATGTTGGCCCTCAGGGGGGGACCTCGCATGTCTTCTCATCGGTCGCGACAATGGTGGCCAGGACCAAAGACTTGAGCAGCGCAGCGAAGAATTGTTGGGTGGCCAAGAGCTGCTCTGGGGTGAACAGTCCCAAAGGTGCCTCGGCCGGGGTCATGCCCCCCTAGTTAAGACGTCCGCCATTACCCATTTTCCCTTGTCACCCCCCTTAGGTGGGAGGTTTAGGGACGGGACTACCTCCTCCAGCCTGAGGCCGGCCGAAGTTGAGGTTGCTTACGGGATGCTAGCTGCTACTTGATCAGTCATGTAGGATTTTTCGTTTGCTTGAAGGTAGGGAGCTTTTTGTAAGAATCCCCACAGACGGCGCCAAATTGTTTGGGGGTTCAAACAACCAATGTTGTCTGACTAGTAGTGGTTGGTATGTCAGCTTCGTCTTGTCACTGCACAAGCAACACACAAGGGCCTCGGAGGGTGTCCGAGGTTGCCTCTCCGACGCTCAAGTCAGTGAATGGAACTAAGAAGATATGATCGTCTTAGTAGAGGATTTTACCTTGCTTTTTAGAGAGATAAGTTGTCATATTTTTTGAACCCTTTGCATGTGGGAAAAAGGTCTCTATTTATATAGTCACTACTGTACGGACTAGTCTAGTTGGGTCCCACCAAATTGTGGCCGGCTAGGTCCCAACAGGTCGGCTCCCTTCTAGGAGGTTTCTCAGGGGCGTTCTGATCACAGGGTGCCGGCGGCCGGGCACGTTTGCCGGTCTGAGTACCGACCCCCATCAATTGCCCTATCGTCGGGTCGTGTCACGGCCCTGGGTCGATAATGACCGACGAGTAGTATGCCGGGGGAGTATACTGAAGTCGGGCGCTCTCACGCCGCCTCTTTCGAGTCCTTCCTGATGTTCTCCTTTGCGTCTGTCAATCTGCCTTGCCTTTTGCATTTCCCCATTCCTTGGGAAGGTACCCTAGGTGGTTTGTTTCCATAAAGGTAATGATTGTTCTTATGTTTCCAAGGCTTGCCATCATTGCCTTAGGTGGTTGAGGGTTGTGGTGACATTTATTGCCCTTTTTGGCTATAAAAACTTCATGGTTTTTGTCATTTTGGAGCACTCCACTCCTTCATCATTCCTTCTTCTATTCCTGAAAGTATGTCTTCCTCCAATTAGCCACTTAAGGCGTCTCCCAGGGCGTGCCACAGCCAGAATAGGCTGGTTCCCATTGGGGGGCCCTTACTTGAAGGTTTTTACCTTGTGTAACTGGTACACCCCCGGTGTCTCTAGGCCCCTCAGCGGGCTGCTAGACGTCGTCCCTCTACTACCCTCACTACCAAGGGGTCTGGTGTTGCTGTCGGGCATCGCCGCCGTCCGCCCTCCAACAGGCGCGGTGTTCGGTCCCCCCTCCCATGTTCACCACGAATACTGCCCCTGTAGTTCCTCGAAGGAGGAAGACTAGTTTGATTCTCCTCCTCACGGCCCTTCTTCGCCGCCATGGTCCTCCGGGCCCCCTTCACCGGTGCATTGAGTCCCTCTGCCCGGGCGCTACTCCCCTCCTCCTCTTCCCAGGGAGGGCTCGGACGAGGAGGCCCTTTAAGAGCAATTCGCCTATGCGCACTGGGTTTCCTATGGGATTCATCTTCCTACAAATTAGGTGCCACGGGCCATCTGGGATTCATTTTACCGGTTGAAGCCAGCTGTTGGAGTAAGGAGAGGGGGAGGCGTCAGTCTAGAGTTCTGTCGTTGCTGTTGGTAAAGACTCCTCTTTGTTAACTTTGATTTGCATTTGCTGAGTGTATGTAGGAGTATCGGCCCCCATGTTACTTAATCTAGTCAGAAGTTAGTAGGGGTACCAGCCCCCGTATTTTGTAAACGGCCTCTGGCCTCTTGGTTATCAATGAAAATGGTTTAGCTGACCTAATTTCTCATTTTTCCTTTTAATCTTCCTTTTCTTGCTCATTGTGCCTTGATGGCTCTTGGTATTCCTCTTCACATAACGCTGTCACTTGGCAGGGGTTAGTGGACTTGATATCCTACCGCTTCCTTGTATAAATAGGGGTGTGCCCCCTTCTTTGTCCCCCCAGATGTTTGGGGATTGAATCTATCACAGTCGGCCTATATGTTTGGGGATTGAATATGGGTCCCCGGCTCGGGCGGTTCGGAAGTTAAGTCACATCTTATCCCATCATCTCTAACTGCCATAGTTGGAAAGGTAGATTTCTCTATGTACGCTCTATATCAGATGGTCGATCCCTAATGGATTCCAAGCCGACGTACGCGTCCACATGGAAAGGGACGATGAGGTAGGGGGTCATACAGACCTGGGGGAGTCTGGGTTGAAAGAATCTGATAAGGAGATCGTTCGAGCTTTTTTGGCGGTCGTCCAACTGGTCGGTAAGGAGAGGGTGGCCCTTCCTATGCTCTGATTGCCCCCCTTTAACTTGATTACTAGTGATGAGTACTTGGAATGGGTGGGCATGAGCATTTCCGTTCCTTCCCCAGGTACCTGGGGTGTAACTTCTCTCGTTGTCGTTGTTGCCCATACTTAATTTGATGTTTTACAGTTTTCCTTTCCTTTTGCTTTTGCAGGCAGTCGCACGGCTCACACTTGGACATTGGGGGGGCTCACTTTGTTGGGGGTGGATTCACAGCTTCGCCCCTTCACTGCTCGGTCGCCTCTTCCCTTAATTGATCGACTTATGATCATGACTCATGGAAGATCCATGGCCTCCAAGTTGAGGAGGAAGTTTCTGATTCCGGCCATGAAGCCACCCAAGAAGAAACAGACCCTTCAGATAGCCTTTGGTGTTGCGGAGGTGGCGCAAAGTTATGCTGATGGGGAGGGGACAGTCTACAGCTCCAAGGCTGTTACCTCTCCCCAGCCGGTCAGTCCCCCCTCTAGTCACTGTAGCCGTCTTCCGACCCAGAGTTTCAGCATCGGCCCCTGATGTTAGTAGTGACGGTGGAAGAAGAAGAGTCGACCCTTAAAGAGAATACCATGAAGTCGTTGTCCCTCGTTGAGGCTCCGGCAGGCCAGCAAGAGATCGTTAGCGCTCTTTAAGCATCCAAGGATGGGCTAATTAAGCAGGACGTAGCCGCCGCCCTGGATACCCCTCTCTTCTGCTGGTCTGGTGGTTGTACTTTCTTATCTGATGCCAACTTCTTCAAGATGTTCGAGTGACAAGACGTTCCTTCTCGCGGCGACGATCCTCCTCCTACTGTCGCCCAATTCAACGCACAGTGTCGTCGGGTGGCCGACGCCCTCACTATTGTCGCCCAAAACATCATGGTGATGAAGAGGTCTGGAGAAGCGGCCCTCTTGGCCTCCTTGGACCTGTCTGCCATTGCTTCTTTGAAGGCCGGCCTGCAGAAGGCTGAGAGAAAGGCGGCTACTGAGAAGAGCGTCGGATGGCGGTGGAGTAATACCTAGCGAACATGTCCAGCATTCACTCTCGAACTAGGGCGAACCTGGAAAAGGTGGTGGGCGAGGCTAAGACTGCAGAGGATAGAAGCTGGGTGGCCGAGGACAAGCTTTCTACTATGCTTGATGAGTAACTCCACAAGAGATCAGCCGGTCTCCGCCTTAGCTGATGCAGAAGCCTCGAAGCAGAAGCTGTCGACGGCGGAGGCGGCCTTGTGGAGCAAGTCTGAGGAGCTGACCGGTTTGGAGCAAGAGGTGACCGAGTCCTACCGTTACGTGGTGGAGACGGTGACCAGCCTTACTTCCCTCGCCTTGGAGGAGTATTATCCTGGTACAACGCCATTTATCAGCGCCCCAATGATGAGAAGGTAAGGGCGGAGGAGCAGGAAGAGGTTGAGGAGACGTCGGTGGTGCCTTCCTCGTCTCCCAAATAGGAAGTCACGCCATTGTCCTCATATGCCTCTTGTACCCTCAGAGAGGGAGAGGAAGGGGCGGTGGACGAGCGAGCTGACACCGCTCACTCGTCTGCTCCTCTTTGAGGTTTTGTGGATCTACTAACACATACCCTTTGGGCATCGACATAGGCTTACCCTTTATGCTTTATTGCTTTCCATTTTTCTTTTGTCGTAGGTGGCGCTTGATCCTTAGGGGACGGCTGCCGATTTGTAATAGTCATAGCCTTATTTTGTCTTTTGGACACTTGTTGTATTAAACTCCGGCACTTCTGATGCCTTTTGTTTTATGCATTCTAATTTCTTATCTTCCTACATCTTTTCGTTACTTTCTTGCTTTGCATTGTTTTTCTTCAACGCCAAGGGTTCATGTCCTTATTCCTCTTTAGTGAAGATTGTTCGTCGGCTTGACCTGCAGTGAGGACCCTCCGATGGTATAACTTAGGTGATTTAGTGAGAACTTACGCCTTCCCTGCAACGTCTTGGTGGGTGACTTAGATTGTCTAGGTTAATAGTAAGGGTGGTCGGCCTATGCCTTCATGGCTATGGAATGAGGGGGTTGTCGGCCGACGCCACCTGCAGTTAAGACCGGCAAGCGGGCTTGGTGAGGCTTATGCACCCATGACCATGGCATGGGGTAAGTCGCCGCCTACGGTTAAGATCGGCAAGCAGGCTTGCTGAGGCTTACGCACTCATGACCATCATATGGGTTCAGCCGGCGCCACCTGCAGTTAAGACCGGCAGGCGGTCTTTCTGAGGCTTATGTCCAGTGACTATGGCATGGGGGGTTGTTAGCCGGTGCCTTCTACGATGAAAACCAGCAGGCAGACTCGTGGAGGCTTACCTTCATGGCTATGGCATGGGGGGTTGTTAGCCGGTGCCAGCTGCGATGAAAACCGGCAAGCAGACTTGTGGAGGCCTATGGTCTCATGGCTATGGCATGAGGGGTTGTTAGTCGGTGCCACCTGCGATGAGAACCGGCGGGCGAACTTGTGGAGGCTTATGCCTCCATGGATATGGCATGAGGGGTTATTAGCCGGTGCCACCTACGATGAAAACCTGCAAGCGGACTTGAGGAGGCTTATGCTCCACGGCTATGGCATGGGGTGTTGTTAGCCAGCGCGAGTTGGAGTGTCCATTTTGTATGCTAAGTAAAATAGGGGCTCCCCCCTTTATTGCCCCTTGCTTGTTCATTGAGAACGTAGTGACCAATCGACAAGTAAATAAGAGAAGAAAAAAGAGTAACCAATCCTTAGCATTTTAACTTATACGTTGGTTGGGCGAGGCCGTCAACATGCTTGATCGTTCCCCGCCGGCAAAAGACAAAATGGCGCACACGTCGTCTACATATAGTACCTCCTAATGGTGTTTGAGTTACAGTGTGAGGGTAACTCTTGCCCCTATCTATTTTTGAGTCTGAAGGTGCTCAGCCCCATGACTTTTAGAACCTCATAGAGACCTTCCCAAATGGCACTCAGCTTGCCATGCTCATTAGCCTTACCCACGGCCGCCGTTTTCTTGAGGACAAAATCACCGACCTGATTTTTTTGTGGTTGACCCTCTGATTGTAGGCCCTCTTCATCCTCTGTTGATACGCCGCCAGGTTGACACGAGCCTCGTCCATTGTTTCCTCTAGAAGTTTTAGCGCCTCAGCAATAACAATCTCATTTTGGTCGCCCTGGAAGTATGTACTTCTGGCGGATGGGATACGAGTCTTGATCGACAATAAGGCCTCAGCTCCGTAGACAAGATTCAATGGCGAATGGCCGGTGGAAACCTTCTAGGGGGTCCTAAGAGACTATAACACGATATGGAGTTCGTCGGCCTACCTCCCTTTGAGGTCTTCCACAATTTTTTGTAGACCGTTAAGTATCTGCTTGTTTGCCGCTACTGCTTGGTCGTTTGTTTGTGGGTGGCAGACGGCTGAGTAGGCTACGGCTATTCCCATGCCCCCAAGCCATTCTGATTGGAGAGTTGTCAAACTACTGGCCGTTGTCGAAGACCAGCACCTTTGGCACTCCGAACCAGGTTATCACATTCTGCCATATCACTTTTCTTACAGCCGGCTCAGTGATGTTGGGGACGGCTTCAGCTTCTATCCATTTGAAGAAGTAATCCACCGCGACAATTAGAAACTTTCTGCCGTCGGTCGCCGTTGTGAAAAGGCCGAGGATATCCATTCCCCATTGCGCGAATGGTACTGGGCTCAGGATGGGCTGCAGGTCTCTGGCCGGTGCATGAATGACTGGGGCGTGTATCTGACAGTTACAGCACTTCTTGGTTAGGTCTCTGGCGTCCTGCAGCATGGTTGGCCAGTAGTAGCCGGCTCTCATCGCCTTGTGTGCCAGAATTCTTCCTCCAACGTGATGGCCACACATACTAGAGTGGATGTCGTCTAACACCTCCGCCACCTCTCAGGTTCTTAAGCATCTTAGGATGGGTGCCAACACCTCCTTTTTGTAGAGTTGGTCCTCTATCAGCATGTATCTGGCTACGGTGGTCGGCATACGCTTTGCTTTTAACGGGTCCTCCAGCAACTTCCGATCGGTTATGTATTCGATGATGGGTACTCGCCAGTCCTCTCCGTCTAGGTTGCACGGACACGCCCAAAATTAGGCCTCCCGTGTCCGACATGCGTGTCCGACACGCGTGTCCGACACGGACACGGCTAGGACACGCTTGGAAACGTTCTGGACACCTAGAAAACCGTGTCTCGGTTTTTTTTTAAAACGAAAACATTCTGGACACGGACCCATGATATTTGGACACGGTCTAAGTAAATTTTGGGAATTTCTTGAGGAAAAACCCCCTTTTCAATTTCAGATCTCACTTTCCCCATTATGCATCTTCTTCTCTCATAGACCCTTAGTCTACTGCTCCAGTCTCAACCGCACTATTCCCTCCGCCATCGCCCGTCCGTCTGTCTCCGCCCATCCGCGACGTCACTGCTGCCGCCTGTCCCCGGATTCCGCGCACGCCGTCGGCGACCTACTGTTAGGGTTTGTTTTATTTTTGTTCTTCATTTTGATTAGTCTTTTAACTCTTTATTTGTTCTTCATTTCGATTTCTAGGTTTGATAGTCTAGTCTTTAATCAACCTTATTTGTTTGACATCATCACTAATTCGATTTCTAGGGTTTGATAAAATTATAACATTAGTAATTCGATTTCTGATTGTATATGATTTGAGTTCACAATTATTGTGATGTAAATGTACTATGTCTGATTGTATATGATTTGAGTTCACAATCTGATTGTTTTTAACAGAGTATAGGAATTTGTGATTATTGTATATGATTTGGCTTTTAAGTTGAGTATTCACAATCTGATTGTATATTGTGAATAACATTATTGTGAATTTGTATACTGAGTTGGGTTCACAATTATTGATGTATTGAGTTGGGTTCACAATTTTTACCTAAAGATTGGCTTAACATGTCTTATTGTGAAAATATTCTAGGTGAAAGTTATGGATTCTAGTGCTAGTGTTCAAAGTGATTCAATTGATGATACTCCTTTGTGGAAATTTGTTGATAAATTGGCGAAAGTATCGGAAGGTGGGGGTAATTTGGAATGGAAATGTCACTTTTGTAAACAAATAAAGAAGGGCACTTATACTAGAGTGAAAGCTCATTTGTTATCAACTACGGGGAAAGGAGTTACTATTTGCGAAAAGATACGACGTGATGATTTTTTGAGATTGAAAAAAATGGAGGAAGTGGCCGAAGCGAGGAGAGCATTCTTAAAACCCAAAATTCCTCTTTTTCCAAATGAATTTTCTTCTTCCTCCGAGGCTAGCTCTAGGAACCCACCTTTGCCAAGTGGTAAGAAAAGAAAGTCCAATACCATAGCCATGTCATTTAATATACAAAATCGTAATCATTTGGATGCGGAAATAGCAAGAATGTTTTACACCGGAGGATTGCCTTTTAATCTTGCAAAAAATCCTTATTATGTGAGGTCTTATTCTTTAGCCGCTTCTAGTATGATTCCGAGTTATGTTCCCCCGGGATATAATAAGTTGAGAACAACCCTTCTTCAACAAGAAAAGGAAAATGTTGAAAGATTGTTAGAGCCAATTAAGAACACTTGGAAAGAGAAGAGAGTTAGTGTGGTGAGCGATGGTTGGAGTGACTCACAAAGGAGACCTTTGATTAATGTCATGGTTGCATGTGAAAGTGGTCCTATGTTCATGAAAGCGGTTGATTGCTCGGGTGAGATGAAGGGTAAGGAGTTTATTGCCTCTTTGCTAAGTGAGGTGATAGAAGAAGTTGGTGATCAAAATGTTGTGCAAGTGTTAACGGATAATGCTAGTAATTGTAAAGGTGCAGGGGAGCTAAATGAGGGAAGATATCCACATATCTATTGGACACCTTGTGTTGTTCATACTCTTAATCTTGCTTTGAAAAACATTTGTGCGGCTAAGAACACTACTAACAATGAAGAAACTTATCTTGAGTGTCATTGGATAACGGAAGTTCATGGAGATGCTTTAATGATAAAGAACTACATAATGAATCATTCTATAAGGTTAGCAATTTAAAATAAGTTCTCTCCTTTGATATTGCTTTCCATTGCCGAGACAAGATTTACTTCTATTGTTGTCATGTTGAAGAGAATGAAACTTCTCAAGAACACTTTGCAAACAATGGTGATAAGTGAGGCGTGGACTTTCATATCGGGATGATAATCGTGGTCGGGCTACTTATATGAAGGAAAAAGTTTTAGATGATGATTGGTGCGAGAAAGTAGAGTATATTCTTGAGTTCACTCGTCCCATCTACAATATGATTAGAGATTGTGATACAGATAGATCTTCGCTTCATTTGGTATATGAGAGGTGGGAGATTATGACATTCAAGGTGAAAGATGCTATATATAAGCATGAGCATAAGGATTTAAGTGAAGAGTCCGCCTTTTTCAAAGTGGTGGAAAGCATCCTTACAAGTCGACGGAGTAAAACTAGCACTCCTCTTCATAGTTTGGCACATTCTTTAGTACCAAGGTAACCATTACTAAATTAAAATGTAGTAAATCTTTGTTTTTTTATATATTAAATGAGTTCATAATATATGTTTTTTTGCATTTTGTACCAAGGTTTTATTCTCCGAAGTGGCTTGAAGAGATCCCCGGTCGAGTTGCTCCACATGTTGATAATGAAGTCTCCTACTCAAGATTGTCTTGTTTTAGGAGATTTTTTCCATGTGCGGACGATAGAAGAAAAGCTAACACCGAGTATGCCATCTTTTCAAGAAGAGAACATGATATGTTTAAAGATTTAGAATGTGTTAATGACATGTCTCTAATGGAACCAAAGCATTGGTGGGCTATTTATGGTTCTATTGCTCCTACTCTTCAAGGTTTGGCATTCAAGTTATTAGGTCAACCATCTTCTTCCTCTTCTAGTGAAAGAATTTGGAGCATTTATAAGTTTATTCACTCTTGTTCTAGAAACAAGCTTACTCCGAAACGAGCGGAAGACTTGGTAAGGATTCACAATAATTTACGCTTGATTTCTAGAAATAATGAAGAATACATTATGGGGAGAACCAAGTTGTGGGATGTTGGTGAAGATGATTATGATATTCTTGATGAGATTGGTAATCTTGAGGTGGCGAACCTCTCCCTTGATGAGCCCGACATAGAAATGGTGGTCTTTGGTGATGATGAAGCCCGTGATATTAGTGACTTTGATGGTAGTTTTCAAGGTGAAGATTCATAATGTTGAACTCTCTATGTTTGTTGGTTGTTTTTGTAAGATTTTTAATCATTTGGACTTTTATTTGTAAGACTTATGTTTGAACCAAGTTGTAAGACTCATTTGGGTTTACAAGACTTATTTCGTTATTTATGACTTTGTGGCTTTATAAGTGCCCAAAATTTGGATCTTTGTTATAAAGAGCTTAAAATTCTCTTTAATTTAACATATATATTGTCTTTTTTTGCCGTGTCCGTGTCCTCCAAATTTACGAGCGCCGTGTCCCGTGTCCAATACGTCTCCGTGTCCGTGTCTGTGCAACCTAGCCCTCCGTCATCGTCCCCGACAACGTGGACGGGGCCTCTCTACCTTCTCCCCGACCTGGATGCTTTTCTCCTTCCTGACATCCACCCAAACTGATCTGCGGATGTCCTGGACACTGGAGCTCAACAGTTTGGATAGGGCGTCAACCTGGTTGTTCTGCGATCTCGGTATTTGCTTGACCTCATATGACTTCAGGCGAGATAGCTCTTGCTTCACTCTCTCTAGGTATAGCATCAGGTTCGGCTCCCTGGTCTTGTATTCCCCATTGATCTGATTGACCACCGGCTGGGAGTCAGTGGATATGACCGCCCTCTCTGCTCCGGCGGCCATAGCCAGCTAGACCCTGGCTATGATGGCCTTATACTCTGCTTCGTTATTCGAGGTTGAGAAGGTGAATTGCAGGGCGTGTTCAAATTCTTCCCCATCGGCAAACACCACGCCGGCACCCGTGCCGTTATTGGTAGGCGAGCCGTCGGTGAAGACCTCCCATACATCTGCCGGGGATTTGTCTTCCTCTTAGTGTGAGCACTTTGCCAGGAAGTCGGCTAGGGCTTGTGCCTTGATGGTCGTCCTGGGCTGGTAAACTATTCTAAGGCTGCTAAGCTCCACCGCCCACTTAAGCATCTTTATTGACTTCTAGAATTTTTCCAGCGCCTTCTCCAGAGGCAGATTAGTCAACACGGTGACAGGATGGGCGTCAAAATACGGCCGCTGCTTCCGGACGACTATTACTACGGCATATGTCGCCTTGTCTACCATGGGGTAATTCTTTTCTACCGGTCCCAAGGCGTGGCTGACAAAGTATATTGGCTGCTGGATCTTCTGCTCTTCTTTCAATATAACGGTGCTCAGTGTGACATTGGTGACGGCAATGTAGAGGTACAACTTTTTTCCCTCCGTCGGCCTTGTCAATGTCGGCAGCATTTTCAGATTCTCTTTCAGGCTCGTGAAGGCTTCTTTTTGCTCGACATCCCACTTAAAGTGTTTGTTCCCTTTCAGTAATTTGAAAAAGGGTATGGACTTGTCGGCTGCTCTGGATACGAAGCGTGATAGAGCGGTCATTCTTCCTGTCAACCTCTAGATGTCCCTGATGCTCTTTGGCCCCGGCAGGTCTTGGATGGCCCCTGGCACTCACTAGGAAGCCAAGGAACTTCCTCGACCTAATGCCGAACGTGCACTTCTTAGGGTTCAGCTTCATCCTATATTTCCTTAATGATTGGAACGTCTCACTTAGATCTTCCAAATGTTGCTCGTCCTCCTTGCTCTTGACTATCGCGCCCATTTTGTTGTGTTTCGTCTCGGTTTCTCTTGTGAAATCGCTCTTAGGAGCAGTTTCTGAGCTACTTATGCTTCTTCTAGTTCGTTTTAGGTTCCCAAGACCATTCATGGAGAGATGTAACGATTCCGACTCGTTTCCGGCACTTTTGGAACTAACGAAGAGAAGCAACGATCACCCGGTGGCTTAGACTCGATCCCGAGACCTTGGGACCCATTCCCAAGCCCCTTAGACTCGATCCCGAGCCCCGAGAATCGATGAGAAGCCCATGAGAAGCAAGGAGGGATCTTAGAGCTCTTATTGGAGGCCTACAAGACCCTTCCCGGGCGGGATAGTGGCCTTCCCGACCGGGAAGGAGTGTGCAAAAGAGACAGCTCCTGTTTTGAGCCGTCCCGGTCGGGACCACCACCTTCCCGGCCGGGATGGCAGAGCTGCGGCCCGCTTTTGCTTCCCTTCTTCTCCTTTCCTCTTATAACCCTATATATACCCCCCCCCCCCCCTCTTGTAATCTTAGCCTATGTTAGACATTACCCATAAACCCTAGATTACTTTAGCATAGTTTAGCATAGAATAGTGTAGATTAGTCTTTAGTTTATTGTTAATCTTAGTTTAATCCTTGTATTAAAGGAATTCTTCAAGATTCAACCAAGATTGACAACCTTGGGAGATTATTTTGGGTTTTCCTCATTAATGCAAGTTTCAATCTTTCCCCCTTACTAGTTGGTATTATTTCTCTTCTTCTTTACTCTTATCTTTGTCTATCCATAATCAAGTTTTAATCTTTGTTCATTGTATTGTTCATTGTTCATAGTTTTCACTAGTTTCATTATGTATGTTTTGTTGTTTGTGTTGATTTCTCTTGTTTATGTTAATGTTCGTTTAGATATGTGTGAGTAGACTTTTTGTGGGGTTAGTAGGGTGATTAAGTGTTGATTGTGGATGATTAGGGTTTGATTGAGGGTAAAGGTTGATCCTTTTGTTACTAGTCACATGTTGAGCACTCCATGTGTTTGTTGAATTGCTTGTTTGAGTAGAATTGGCCATTCCTCTCATGCTAGTCTTCCTCTTCTCATTTTGTGGTCGACTTGTGATTGAATTCTTGTGTTTTCAGATTTAGTCTTTGGCACAAGAGTGCGGACTTTGGTTTTGACGCGAGAGCGCGGACCGACCTTGCATAAGTATTCGGGTTTTGTCTTTGACACGAGAGTGTGGACATAGGCCTTGACGCGAGAGCGCAGACCATCCTTAGTAACTAGGTGAACCTTGCACCATCGATCTCCCAACCATCCTACTACACTTATGAACCCGACCTAACCCTATTCTTTCCTTATTCTTTGTCCTTACCTTAGTCCTAGTCTTAGTTTACCCCCCTTCCTATCGTTCTAGATTAGCTTAGCTCCGAGACCTAGTCTTGTATTTGGGTGAAACTTGGTCCAAACCCTCTTTACCGTCCCCGTGGATTCGATCCGACTTGCCCTATCTACGTGTTAGGAATAGTTGGTTTTTTATTGATCGGTGGGGATCCACGACAAATCCCTCCCATCAATTTGGCGCCGTTGCCGGAGACGGTGCTAGTTTAGACTTTGTTTTCCTATTTACTTGATTTTGTCTTCATTTTTGTAGTTTTTTTTGTTTTCTTTTGCTTCTTGTGTGTGCGAAGTTTATTTCCTTCTTGTCTAGTGCCCAAAAAGCACTAGACTTCTCACGTTTGCTCCTAGTCTACAGTTTGCGCCTAGAGGTGGTGACCATCTTCTTCTTTGCAACTTAGAGCCACTTTAACGGACGGTTGCTAGATTGAGAGGTCCTCAACCGGGTACGAGCCACGATTTTCGAGTATAGCATGAGGTTCGATCTAAACTCCTCACCCATAGAAGCCGCAACAAGCTACTACTCTTCCTCCATGAATCGAGACTATGCCGTGATGTCTCCAAGCTACCACCAAGCTTCATCGGGTAATCAAGAAACCCGTGGGTATGAGCTTCAAGGATATGGAAGCCAATTTCCCCAAAACCCACCGCATCACCGATCACCTCAACCTCACTACCCACAATATGATGTCCCTCCACTTGGGCATCATCAAGGTTTACAAGTAGCACTCCAAAACCCCAATGACCACCAAATGCCCAACTTGGAGCTATATCAATCATTTCTTCAATTTCAAAGGAGCCAACAAGAAATGGCCATTCAAATGCAGGAATTCTTGGCCCATTGTCGAAGGGAATCTGAGGCGATGGATGCTCGATTAAATGCGTTATCGGTTAAAACCGTAATGTTTTTATCCCGAACATCGCAACTCGATGAAGGGTGCTCACTTGAGCAAAGGGAGCAACCTAATCACGAAGCCGCCGATGAAGGTCCTTTTGGTAGCGAAATTTCCTTTGAAGAACCTCAATCGTCTACCCTAGAAGAGGCGAAAGAGGAGATAATCCTTGATGGAGGAGTTTTTGGTGAAGAATTGGGTGAGGATAGTGGGAATTTAAAGAGTTTCATTGATGAAAACACCGATATAATAGAGGAAAGTCAAGAGTCCACCCCCTCTATACTTGTTGAACCTTCAATCCCCACCACTTGCCCTCCTCTTGAGCTTCATGCCGCTTCTTGTGAGACTATTGTTGAGGATGTTGAACTTTGGGATGAGTTGAGTGAGGTGATTAGTGCGGTGAAGTTATGGGACATGAATGAAGAAATCAAGTCGCCCATGTGTGATAATCCAATGAAATATTGTGAACCCCTTGTGTGCAATTTGGATCTTGGTTTAGAGGAGGTTGAAACTGCTTGCTTGAGTTTCAAATCTCTTCTTATTAATGATGTGGGGAAGAATGATGTTTTAGGATTTGAAGATATTGGGCCGGAACTTGTTGATGACTTAGGTTTGCTTGATGATAAGAAGAGGGTTAAACTCCCTTTTGACACTTGTGCTAGAATTTTGAGCTTTGGTTGTGCTAGGAGACGGTGCTTAGGGAGGAAGAGATCGGTAAGGCTTGTAGGATGCATAGACCCCGGAGACAACATGCAAGATGACGTTGGGTCGTTGGATTTCTACTTCTTGCCTCCAGCGTGGAGGCCGTGGAGGATAGCTTGGCTTGGGCACTCTTTGGGCCTTCATTACGATGTCGGTCGTGCGTTTGACTTGCTCCTCCAAGCCCTTGAGGGCTATGGTTGAAGAATGAGAGTCCACCATCCTCGGTTTGACAGAGTCCCTAAAGAACCGTCATGTTGTATATTCTTCTTCCTTCTTCTTTAGAGTTCTAGTGTTTGTAATTGTGTTATAATTTTGTTTCTAGGATTCGTTTGTTTTGTGGGATCCTTGTAATCTTGGAATTTTGTATGAGCGATGTGAGGGAGGGATTTTGATGGATGTTTTGAGCTTGTTTGATAGGTGTGAAGGGAAGATGAATGCTAGAGAGGAGTGATCATTGTTAGAGCTTGAATTGTGAGCAAGGGAGTCGGTTTTTGAAGCTTTGGACAAGCTTTTGGGGTTATAGAGGGTTAGAGGACTCTTCCCGGCCGAGAAGAGTGCATCCCGACTGGGAAGGATGAACCATCCCGACCGGGAAGGATGTCATCCCGATCGGGATGAGTGTACCAAAAATTGGGTTTTCTGGAGTGTCATCCCGACCGGGATGGGAGCTTCCCGACCGGGACGGGTGTGTCATCCCGACCGGGACCATCCATCCCGACCGGGATGATGTCGTGCTCCTTCTTTTGGCCTTTTCTTTGTCATTCGAGCCCACCCAACCATTTAATACCCCCTCCCAACCTCCCTACCTATCCTTGCCCTTATCATATGACCCCTACACTTCATATACACACATTCAATTCGTTTTCTCTTCACTTTACACCGACTTTCACATTAAATCCCACCTCCTTATACCTTTGTAATTTAACAATGCGGCCTTATAGAGAAGGAAGAGGAATGGCAATGACAAAGACAAGCTACGTGCCGATACAGACCTATGAGACGATGGAGCGAGTGAGTTGCTAACCGCATGGTACGGCAACTATCCTTTCTTTTCCGTCTTTTATTGCTTGTCTTCTTTTGTTAGTTCCCCTTCTCCTTATCATTTGTGTCATGGTGGCCCTCGGGGCCTTGGTAATGGTCGCTTCCGACTCTCGATGACTTGACTACATCGAGAGTCATTTGAAAAATCCAAATTTTACAAGATTTTCACCTTTTTGTAGGAGTAGTCGGATTTGGGCGGAATCCGGGCTAGGTGACTTGATTACACCTAGTCTTCTCCTCCCATTTTCCTTTTATTTCTTTCTTTTTATTTCTTTCCCCATCCATATCTTTTCTTGTCTCGGCCCATGGTGACTTGACTACACCCCGGCCGGACACATTCTACCCTTTTCTCCGCTTTATTTTTGATTTTTAGCTTTATTTTCGTAGTTTCTTTTTTTTTAGTGTCTCCATACACTACGGTCGAGCATGAGGACATTGCTCGGTTTAAGTGTGGGGGAGCAATATTCTATCGTACTTAGCTTTATTTTTCGTAATTTCTTTTCGAAAATTTTTTAAAAAGCCATAAAAATTTGAAAAATTTTCACAAAAATCAAAAAGATTTTCTTTTGTGTGTTTTTCTCTTTTTGTGTCTTTGTGTCGTACTTTTGTTGTGTTGTGCGTGTTTTGCCTCCCTTTCTCCTTGTAGGTCGCTTAATCACCGTTAACTTTGGAGGGCTTTCAGGACATCCGGTAACATATTTTTATCCCTTTTTCCTCTTTATCTCTTGTGGAGTTTGGAGGAGAATTTGTGATGATGTGTGCTCAGGTGGAGCTTTGTAGAGTTTGAGGTTGATATGGTGGCTTGTTTGGAAGTTCGGGGTGGTGTTTATTCTCTTTGTGTGTTTGTTTTGTTTTGTTTTGTCATCCTTGTCTCATTTTCCTTCATTTTCGTCGTGTCTTCGTCTTGTGATGTGTAGTTGTGTCTAGCGTGTAAAAAGGTTTTCGAAAACCCGGTTTTGAGGCTAGTGTGCAAGTGTTTACTTTCCTTTTCTAGTAGTGTGAGTCGAGTCTTGGACTTTAGTCTAGTAGAATGACCCTAAATCAATGATTTCGTCGGTTTCTTACCTTGAGTCCACCTAGCTTACTAGGGATTTACTACGGGATTTGCATTTTGACCATTATGACCACCCACGGTGTGAAAAGGCCTTGGTTGCCGAGTCCCGTTCCTTAGGTGACCGTGTTCGGAATTGTTTGACTAGTCCAAGTTTCTCCCCTTTTTGTGGGTTTGAAGGGAAGGACGCTCCCCGACTCACCCATTTCCCTACCTTCTACACATTTCCGCAAAATAAAGTTGCAATATGTTGAAATCTCTCTTTCTTAGTTACAAAAAGAAATGCCTACACTCATATCAAGCCAAAAGGGCAAAGAAAAGAAAAGAAAGAAAGAAAAAGAAAGAAAGAAAAGAAAGAAGAAAAAGAAAAGGCACAACAAAAGAACAAAAAAAACAAAAATACAAAAGAAGAAAAAGAAGTGGCATAGCAACTCAAAAGCCAAATGCGAAAGAAAAGAATGCCAAAAGAAAACCGTCTCACAAAAAGAACTCTCACCCTCAAAAATAATTCTTTTTCCGATCGTTACCGTGAAGAGCCTACCAAAGGACCGAGTCCCTAGGAAGGATGATAGCGGTAATGGTCGGTCTTCCCTCATTTTGCAATCATATCCACCTTTTTACTTGGACTAGTTGGGCGATTTTAGGCATGGGACGACCTTCTTGGCTCATCGCTAAAGGGGGCGGGGTCTCACTTACCTACAGTGTCGACTAACACCGTGGTTCATCCTTTTTCCATCCCGTCGATCGTCCCGTAGTACGTTCATAGAAGGTTAGGAGGAACCTAGGTAAGTTACCAACGTTTTTTATTGCTTTGTTGTCATACTATTAGAGTTTAGTTCATTTCGATTCGCACTATTAGCTTGGGAACGTGTCGCTTGCCTTGAGTCCTTAACCGGTGTCTATTTCACCGCTTTGTTGAGGGAAGCGGTATTTGTTTTGTCTTGGATGCAGTCGTTTGGTGTTTGTTTGTGTGTGTGTGTGTTTGTTTGTGTGTTTTTGTGTCCGGTTGCATCCACAGTTTTGTCGCAAGACCTCACTTGCCTTGCGGAGTGCACTTGTCCTCTAAGTGTTCTCGCGTGAGTTGAAAGGGTGTAGGGTGCGCTAATACCCGCTCGGCTAGTAGTATAGTTCTTCTAGTTAGTTTGTGCTTACTCGAGGGCGAGTAAGGGTTAAGTGTTGGGGAGTTGATAAGTGTAGTTTGTAGTGCCCATTTTGTTGTGTTTAGTCCCGGTTTCTCTTGTGAAATCGCTCTTTGGAGCGGTTTCTGAGCTACTTATGCTCTTCTAGTTCGTTTTAGGTTCCCAAGACCATTCATGGAGAAGTGGAACGATTCCGACTCGTTTCCGGCACTTTTGGAACCAACGAAGAGAAGCAACGATCACCCGGTGGCTTAGACTCGATCCCGAGACCTTGGGACCCATTCCTGAGCCCCTTAGACTTGATTCCGAGCCCCGAGAATCGATGAGAAGTCCATGAGAAGCAAGGAGGGACCTTAGAGCTCTTATTGAAGGCCTACAAAGCCTTCCCGACCGAGATCAAGTGCCTTCCCGGTCGGGAAGGGGTGCACAAAAGAGACAACTCCTCTTTGAACCGTCCCGGCCGAGAAGGACTTCGTCCCGGTCGGGACCACCTCATCCCAGTCGGGACCACCACCTTCCCGGCCAGGATGGCAGAGCTGCAGCCCGCTTTTGCTTCCTTTCTTCTCCTTTCCTCTTATAACCCCATATATACCCCCCTCTTGTAATCTTAGCTTATGTTAGACTTTACCCATAAACCCTAGATTACTTTAGCATAGTTTAGCATAGATTAGTGTAGATTAGTCTTTAGTTTATCTTTAATCTTAGTTTAATCCTTGTATTAAGGGAATTCTTCAAGATTCAACCAAGATTGACAACCTTGGGAGATTGTTTTGGGTTTTCCTCATTAATGCAAGTTTCAATCTTTCCCCATTACTAGTTGGTGTTATTTCTCTTCTTCTTTACTCTTATCTTTGTCTATCCATAATCAAGTTTTAATCTTTGTTCATTGTATTGTTCATTGTTCATAGTTTTCACTAGTTTCATTATGTATGTTTTGTTGTTTGTGTTTATTTCTCTTGTTTATGTTAATGTTTGTTTAGATATGTGTGAGTAGACTTTTTGTGGGGTTAGTAGGGTGATTAAGTGTTGATTATGGACGATTAGGGTTTGATTGAGGGTAAAGGTTGATCCTTTTGTTACTAGTCACATGTTGAGCACTCCATGTGTTTGTTGAATTGCTTGTTTGAGTAGAATTGGCCATTTCTCTCATGCTAGTCTTCTTCTTCTCATTTTGTGGTCGACTTGTGATTGAATTCTTGTGTTTTCGGGTTTAGTCTTTGACACGAGAGTGCGGACTTTGGTTTTGACGCGAGAGCGCGGACCGACCTTGCATAAGCATTCGGGTTTTGTCTTTGACACGAGAGTGCGGATATAGGCCTTGACGCGAGAGCGCAGACCATCCTTAGTAACTAGGTGACCCTTGCACCATTGATCTCCCAACCATCCTACTACACTTATGACCCCGACCTAACCCTATTCTTTCCTTATTCTTTGTCCTTAGCTTAGTCCTAGTCTTAGTTTACCCCCCTTCCTATCGTCCTAGATTAGCTTCGCCCCGAGACCTAGTCTTGTATTTGGGTGAAACTTGGTCCAAACCCTCTTTACCGTCCCCGTGGATTCGACCCGATTTACCCTATCTACGTGTTAGGAATAGTTGGTCTTTTATTGATCGGTGGGGATCCACGACAAATCCCTCCCATCAGCGTCGTCAACGTACATCTCCATATTTCTTCCTCTTTGCCCCCTAAATATTTTGTCCACCAGCCCTTGATACGTAGCACCGGCATTCTTGAGGCTGAAGGGCATCATTTTGTACATGAATGTGTCGGCACTAGTGATAAACGCGCACTTGACCTTGTCCCTGTGCCCACAAGAATACTTGCTGGTACCCGGAGAAGGCGTCCAAGAAGCATAACATGGAGTGGTCGCTTGTGGCATCCACCAACTGGTCGATTCTAGGGACCAAGTAGCGGTCTTTTGGGCATGCTTTGTTGAGATTTGTGAAGTCCACGCACATCCGCCAGGTGTCGGGTGACTTCTTCACCATTACAACATTTGCGACCCACTCATGGTACTCGCACGGCTTGACGAAGCTTGTTTTAATAGCTTGTCGGCATCATCTTTTTCTGGGGACATAGTTCTTTTCTTTTGCTTCACGGGTCTGCAGACCGGGTCGACATTCAGCTTATAGAATGTGACCTCTAGGTCAACCCCGGGCATCTCTTCTGCGGAGTAGGCAAATACGTCGGCGTTCGCTTTTAGCAGGCCGATTAATCGTTGTTAGTATTTTGGGTCCAGGTTTGAACCTACTGACACTGGCCGACCCTCTTTTAACTCGGCCATCAATCTCTCCCTTCCGAGATCCAGGCGCTCAGGTGGCGGCGGCAAATCCTTCTCGGCGACTCTGAGGGCCTTGGCGGTCGACATTGTGATGGTCTTCAGGCCGATCTTCCGCTTTCCTTTCATTTCTTCTTGGGATCGTTGTTGTAACACTCGCAAATTTCCTAGCTCTGCTATCTGTTTCATTACGATTATATCGTAACTATGTAATATTTTGTCAACTACATTTTTCCCATTTCGAGGTCTCTTTCATTATCGAGCCTAAAACTATTTATTTTTGTAAAAGGATTTTAATTATTCTATTTTTATTCGAAAACATTAATTATTTTCATCGCAAGTATGTTTAATTATTTTTGAGAAATCGAGTTTGAACTATTTATTTTTCTAATAATGCTCGATTATATTTATAATGGTTTCTAGCTCAAAAATATTTTATTCCCGAAAAATGGTTGTTTAATTATTTTACCACGCGATTTTATAAATAATTATTTTCTAACGCGTTTTAATCTGATTTCTTCGTAAACATTTATATTATTTTACAAACTTTCTTTTATCGACCTGAGAAATATTTTCGGACACTTTTTATCAACACTACATATTATTTTTATCCTATTTATTTTAACTCTTATCCTCGTATTTATTTTAATCGGAAACTTATCACATAGATTTGTTGTTGGTGCTTTCCATCTCAACCACCTCGTCTCCTAGTTGAGTTAAAAGTCCTTGTAACTCAATTATTTCTATCTTTTAGCTTTCTAATTTCTTTTATATATTCTCTTTCATTCTAGTCTATTTTATTCACAATACAAGTTTCTTTTCTTCTTTATGTTTTACGTTAAACTTCCTCCTTTTTGTTCATCAATATGATCCTAATTCGTCTCTAATTCTTTCCGATCTCGAGGGTAATTTAATTACTCTTATTCGTTCTTCATCTCGTTTTCCCCTTTCTATTCACTTTTAATGTGGTTTTAATACCATATGTTTTAATTATTTCGTAGGCCATCATGCTAGATCCGACGAAGATGATTATTTAATTGATTCGGATCTCGATTGAGGTAACATTGACCCGTTACTCGGTAGTATGTGGTATTATTGTTGTAGTTTCATGTATAAAAATTAGATTTTTGTTAGACAATATACGTATGTCTCGTTTTTAATAACATAAACTTTAAAATCGTAAATCTTCACATGTTTCATTATTTTAAATCGTTTTTACGAGATTTGCAAATAAGTCGTTCTTTTAATTATTTAAAAGTATTATAAGGCCGAGACTAAAACATAAACCTAATAATTTTATTTTATATTTTTCGTGATTTTAAAGTATGAGTTATCAAATTGAAAGTTTTATTGTTTTTAATAAAGTTACAGCATGTTTCAGAATCTGATAGTGTTTTTGTGCGAATTAATAATTTATTTTAAAGACTTTATTTTCGAAAACTTTTAAAATAGACTACTATTCATTTTAAGTCTAATGTATGCCTATTTAATTTCGTAAAATAATTCCAAGTGGTTTGCTCGCAATAAATTGTTTATAAACAGATGTCAAGTTAATCCGCGATTCTGTCAGTTGTAATAAGATCTAAATGGAATCATATGTTAAACTTTTTATTTAATATCGGCAATTTACATACGGAAACTATAAAGAGTCTAGTTAATATTTCCAATTGGATTTTGTTTAAAATCAATTTTCAAATGTCTTTTATTAAAGAAATATAATCGAGTGTCAAATTCTGACAGTTTTCAAATATACAAATAAAAACCCATGTTTTATTTAGAAATTGTATTTTCTCCAGAAATAAAAGTTGTAGCTAAGTTTCTAAAGTGTTCAACCCCACTAATCTTACGTTGTTTTGATGTTTAATGATTTAAGTACAAATTTTATAGTAAGACAGTGCAGTTCTGGAAAATCTGTCAATTTGTTATTTAAATACTTTTAATTACTTAAACTTCAATCTCTTTATAAATAATTGTGATTTTAACTTTAGTTGACTTTTAATCATGAATTATACATTTATATAATAAATATAATGTTTACGTCTCGAGGCCTAATATTAACTATTTTATATAACTCCTATTTTGATCGATTTCTATTTATAATAATACCTACTTTTGGAAAGTTATTATTTTAAGAAAAATTATATTTTCATAAAGTTTCCTCTTTTGAAAAACGAACTATATTTTTATTGAGTTTCGATAATGTCTTTTGTTTTGGATTATGGAATAAGAGAAGTGTACGGGTAGAGTAATACAGTCTAGAGTATACGTTTTGCCATCAGCTATAAGGCTAGTGTATCCGGACGGGGTGCATTTGTTGTTGAACTAGGCATGTTCTTGTCCAGGAGTGTATGTTCATTTTGACCTAAAGCTCGTACCTCACATGTAAGACGCCGTCGGGTTGAACTGGGCACACTTGGTGTTCCAGGAGGGGTGTGCATATTTACTTAAGCTAGGACCTCGCATTGATAAGTCGCCATCCTATTATGGTTGAGTAGCCTAGTTAGAGATCGAGGTTTGATTTGTTTGAACTAAGTTCTCGAAGCTAGTTTTTAGTATTCTCCTAGTGAAAGTCTATTCTGTTGCACTGATTCATATCCATAACGCCGTGACTACTATTGGTTGATACATTGACTTGCAGGTTGGCAATCGTTTTGAATTATTTTACTATATCGTTTTAAACATTTTCCATTTTGAACTATTTTGATATAATAGTAATTATGATTTAATGTCATGTAATATGGCTGGGAGAACGTCGTCGTTACTCCCCACTGAATTGTGGCTGTTATGTTTATAACACGACAGGTAATTTGCTGCCGGGTTTGGGTGTGAGATAGCGAGTAGCATGGATCCTACTCTACTTCATTTATATTAACTTTTGGATTGTTAAACCCATTTGGAGAATTTTTATTTTTAGCCCTTTTGTAAAAAGTGGTCTTTGTATTGACTGACCGTTCTTTTTTGTAAAATATAGAACATCAGTGTGTTTTAATCTCAAATCTACAGTGTTTCCGCCACTGTATTGCATTAGAATTTATAGGGGATTACAGTTGTACGGCGACGAAGTTACATGACCGAGCTGACTCCTGGTTGCCGTATAGCTTTCCCTCCTTGTTATTGTCAGTGACGTATTCCATCGTCAGCACTCTTATGGATACCAGCGTGTGCACCTCATCCAGCGTGATCCGACCAATTAGTGCTTTGTAGGCCGACTAGGCATCCACTACCAAGAACTGAGCCATGACCTTCTTCACCGACGCCTTTTCCCCGAATGTGAGGGGGAGGTCAATCATTCCCATTGGGAGGACTCCGGTCCCCGAGAATCCATACAGCGCTCCGGCTGTTGGGTTCAACTGTCGGCGGTCGAGTCCCATTCTTTCAAAGGCTTCTCTGTAAAGGAGGTTGGTGTAGGCTCTAGTGTCTATCATGCATCGCTTGACCGTGTGGTCGCTAATTCCGATGGTGAGGACTAGGGGGTCGCTATGGGGGTATTGAACTCTCCCGTAGTCGGCTGCCGTGATGCTGAGGGTAGGTTTGATCGGACTCCTTCCTTTGGCGTCATAATGGACGTGATGCGATAACTCTCGCAATTACTTCTTTACTTCCCGCCGGCTATGTCCACCTTTGGGGGAATTATCCACCATGTGGATCACGTTGGTGTCTTTCCGCTTCTCTGCTTCTGTATGGTTGTTGTCTCTGTTGTCTCTGTTGGTTCTTGCCTTGTAGGCGGCTAATAAGCCCCGACGTATGAGGTCTTTGATTTCCTTTTTCAGATTCCGACACTCCTTAGTGGTGTGCCCCTTCTGGTCGTGGAATTTGCGAACTTGCTCTGGTCCGTCCTAGCGGAGGTCCTCATTGGTCTAGGTCGTCCCCGCTTCTTATGGCTCTTTTCTATCTCAAAGATCTTCTCCCTTGGGCGGGTGAGTGGTGTGTAGTGGTTGAAGCACTTTGCGTAGGGGGTTTTGTCCCTTCTCCTTTCGGATCGACTGCGACCTCATTTCTCCTCCCTTTCTATGATTGGGCTCTTGGCCCTCTCTTTACGGTGGACCTTATGAGGCGAAGGATCTTTGTGTCGCTGCCGGTACTGCTCTTTGATCATGTACCCCTTGGCAATCCTCCGGGCTTCTACCAGAGATGTCGACCTATCTCGCAGTAGTTGGTTCTTCAAGGGCCCGTCGACTAGTGTATGGGTAAGGGCATAGGCGGCTATCGAGGTGTCTACAGTCCTGACTTGCTGGCACTAAAGGTCAAATTGTCTCGCATATTCCCTTATTGTCTTCTTGGGCCCTTGTCGCATAGTCATGAGGTCCACAGTAACTATCTGCCTTCGTCGGCTGCCGGCATACTGATCCACGAACGCAGAGCTATGCTCTGCGAAGGTGCAGATCGAAGTCGTCGATAGTCCCTAGGACCACGACTAAGCGAACCCGGTAAAGGTTGTTGAGAATACTCGGCACCAAACCGCATCGTCAAGCTCATACATGGTCATGTGACTCTCAAACGCGGCTAGGTGGTCTTATGGGTCCTTAGTTCCGTCAAACTAGATGTTGGGCACCTTCACTCTGGAGACGGGGAACTCTGGCACCTCCGGGTGTGTTGGGGATACCGTGGGGCGTCCCTTCTACAGGGTCCTCTTTGGGGTCTCCACCAGCTTTGATTTGCCCTCGTCCTCCACTAGGGCTTTCGTGGCCTTCCAGGTCAAGCGCTGAGTCTTCAATACGGACGGCTCTGGTGTGAGACTTTGTCGGCTACGCCGGCTTTGCCCCCGGTTCCTCTTGAGGGACCCAAAGAAGAGTCGGCTGAAGATAGAACCGCGTTGGGTTGTGCTAGCCAATCGGGACCGTGCCGGGTCGTCCTCTTCTCTAAGTCCCCTCAGCTGGTCCTGGATCCTTCTGGGGCTTTCGTCTTCACCCACACATGAGCCCAGACGGCGTATGGAGCTCCTTGTTGGGTTGGGAATGCGTCGGGATTTCTTCGACCTGGGCCCAAGCCTATCAAGCATGGTGGGCGTGAGACTGCGACTCCGGCCTCTTCCCCTTCCTCTTGGGGATGCCTTGTACTCTTCATCCGCCAGCTCTTCACTCGTAATGGGGATGATGACATCCGCGCCCAGGTGGCGCTTGAGGTTATGGTGCTCGAGTTTACGATCGGGGGCTTGGAAACCCTTCTTCTACCGCTCAAACTTCAGTCGTTCCCTCGCCTGGTGGTCACGTTCTTCCCTCGCTCCGCAGCCCCTCTCCTCTATGCTAAGAGTTTGGGGAAAGAGTCGCCTGGGAGACATGTTGGCCCTCTGGGGGGACCTCGCATGTCTTCTCATCGGTCGCGCCAATGGTGGTCAGGACCAAAGACTTGAGCAGCGCAGCGAAGAATTGTTGGGCGGCCAAGAGCTGCTCTGGGGTAAACAGTCCCAAAGGTGCCTCGGCCGGGGTCGTGCCCCCAGGGTTAAGACATCCGCCATTACCCCTTTTCCCTTGTCACCCCCCTTAGGTGGGAGGTTTAGGGACCAGACTACCTCCTCCAGCCTGAGGCCGGCCGAAGTTGAGGTTGCTTGCGGGGTGCTAGCTGCAACTTGATCAGTCATGTTGGATTTTTCGTTTGCTTGAAGGTAGGGAGCTTTTTGTAAGAATCCCCACAGACGGCGCCAAATTGTTTGGGGGTTCAAACAACCAATATTGTCTGACTAGTAGTAGTCGGTTTGTCTCTTCCTTATCCCACTTGAGGTCGGCTTCGTCTTGTCACTGCACAAGCAACACACAAGGGCCTTGGAGGGTGTCCGAGGTTGCCTCTCCGACGCTCAAGTCAGTGAATGGAACTAAGAAGATATGATCGTCTTAGTAGAGGATTTTACTTTGCTTTTTAGAGAGATAAGTTGTCATATTTTCTGAACCCTTTGCATGTGAGAATAGTGACTCTATTTATAGAGGCACTACTGTACGGACCAGTCCAGTTTGGTCCCACCGGATCGTGGTCGGCTCCCTTCTGAGAGGTGTCTGAAAGGCATTCTGATCACAGGGGTGCCGACTTAAGTACCGACCTCTATCAATAATTATCTAAAAATAATTATAATAATTATAATTAATAATAATTTAAAATTATTAATAATTAATAAAAAATAAAATCAATAATATTAATAATAGTAAATATTAATATTAATATTAATATTATTACTTAATAATATTAATAATATTAATATTAAAATTAATATTACGAAAATATTTTAATAATATTATTATTTTTTTAATACTATTAATATTATTATCATTATTAGTTATTAGTTATTATTATTACTACTATTGGTATAATAATAATATAAATAATAATAATAATAATATTATTATTGTTATTATTATTATTATTATTATTATTATTATTAATGTGTCTGAACTAAACTAAACTGAACGAGTCTGAACTTAACTTAACTGAATGTGTCTGAACTGAACTTAACTGAATGTGTTTGAACTGAACTGAACTGAATTGAACTGAAAATGTCTGAACTAAACTGAAAGTGTATGAATATAAGTCTAAGAGAACAGGGCTAAACTGAATACACAGTGTAATTCAGAAAGAGGAACAACCGATTTCGATGCTTTCTTTGTTGATGCTCAATCTAAGAAATCTTCAAATGACCCTAGAATTAATGTGATGTATTTGAGTTTTAATGGGAGTTAAAATAGGTTAATGAAAAGTGATAGATGTAGGATAAAGCAATATGTTTGGTAATGTTCCATGCAAAATTTGGGGAAATTTTACATTGTTCAGATAGATAAATGTTTATAGCAGTTGAAGGAAGAATTCCTTCCTTTTTTGGAAATTCGTGTACTGCTTTTGTGTTGTAATAAAGTGTGTTTCAATTTTGGGTGAGACGTCCAAGTTATAATATCGAGTTGAAAATATGGTTTCTCATAATGTAGATTATTAAGAAAAAACAAGGCAACATCATAACTCTTAAAACGACTCAGATGAAGAAGGAGAACCACCACCATAACCAAACCACACAATACCATGATCCAACTTATCTCCATGATAATCTCACTCCAATCAAAACGCAGCTAAGGAAACCATAAGATAAAATGAAGCCAAAAGACCACATGCAATGAGATCTAAACCATCAACGCAAACAAAAACCTCGAAAACAAGGCGACAAAGGCACGACAAGCCACCAACACAGAACAAGAAAACTGACCCAATCCTAACAATGGAGATCAACAACATAGGTCGTCAAATCAACAACCAACCCAACCCTTAGAAAAACCGTAGAGCTGAAGGGAACTAAGTAGACTACGACCCTAACAACTACGGAACAAAAGCCCGGACTAATCAGTCCAACAAAAGCTAAGGTTGGGAAGGGGAATAACTAGCCAAGACCAAACAGGAACGAACGGAACCAAGGGAGACTCGAGCTAGACAAAAATTGACATTATCGGAGGGGGGAACACCCTCTAGTAGTCGACCAAGACCAGGAAAGGTCCGTGAACATGATCGAACTGACCACCTCAACAAACGGACCAACAACAAACCCAAAAAAAAGACCAACACAGACCTACACGACGAGGATCTGCTGGTCGACAACCGCCGGAATGATCAGCCACAAGGAGGCATGATTAAACTCCACAAAACACCAAACCACAAACAACGGAAAAGAGCATGATAACGGAAAGGACAATCAGCGACCAATGGACAGACAAAGGGAGCAAGCAAATGGACATCAAAGCTTTGAGTTTCATCAAAGGGTCGAAGATTGAGCTATATTAAGCCCCATCTCCAGCAAAGATTGGAAGATAGGAGGAAATATGGGTGGTGGCAGCGGTAGTGGAGGAAAATTAGGGATTTCATTTGGTTTTCTTTTAGAGAGAAGGGAGAGGGTTTTTAGAGAGATAAAATTAATTGAGCAAGCGATCAAATCATTTGTCATATTTACGTATGTATGTCAACACATATCCTTCGTAATTATGTCTAATGCTACGACACAAATGTTTTTGCTCCAATACGTTCAACGTTGATAATAAACCTTATGATATTTCAACATTGTTAATAGAGACATCAATAAACTCCAGTGATTTACCACGAGTGTTACACACTTACGCTAGTTATCAAAATAAACTAAAACCTTTTATGAGATATTATATTTTCGTCGATCGTCAATTGGATTAGGCTTATACATCTTCCTCCGTTCCATTTAATTCTTTACGTTTGCCTTTTAGCCACTATTCATAAGTGAGTAGATACCTCAATGCAACTTCTAGTAATATATAAGATAAAAGATAGTCACTTGAGATTTGTTTAAATTGTCTAATCCAATGTATTATGAATAACAAATTGTTATAATTTCTAAAATTATGGATAAAAGAAAACATACATTAATTTACGCGTATAAAGTAAATGTAAATAATCAAAAGAAACGGATGGAGCATATGTCCGTCGATCGTCCTATAGGAGAGGTGCTCCTTACAATTTGGGTAAGAAGATGGAAAAATAAAATGCGATGGCCCATGACTTTAAGAAGTCCACAACCCCAGCCTAAAACAGTAAAAAAAAATTGATTGATTAAAATAATAATAAACCAATTACTCTTTTGACAAGATCACACTTGGACTTTTTCGATTAATAATTTACTCCCATCAAAATATCATCAATGGCTTCCAAAGACAAGAAACCCGCGAGATCGAGCAGCAGTGGTAGACCCGCTGGTGGGATTCGAACCCTCGCCGACTTGAATCGTCATTCGGGTCATGACTCGGACAGTGACTCAGATGGTGCTCCTCAAGAATACTACGCTGGTGGTGAGAAAAGGTTGCATCTTGTCCCCATTTTTACCGCTCCCCCTTCATTATTTTTGATCATTTATCGTTTCTAGTTTGTGGGTTGGTTTTATTTGGGTAAAGATGTGATCTTTAGGCTGATTTGTGGGTATTTCTATCTAATTAAACTTTGCTATTGTTTGTTTGGGTCTTTGAGTGAATTGGGTGATATTTAGGTCAAAATTGAAGCTCTATTGTTTCTTCATCACTATTTATACCGTTTCACTACTACCCTTTTAGTTAATTTTGATCATTGATCGTCATTGGTATGTGGGTTGGTGTTTGTTTGTGTAAGGATGTGATTGATGTGTGTATTTGATGAGTTTGATTGAAGTTTGCTTACTGTTTTTTAAATGATTGTTTGGTTAGTTGGTTCTTTTGTATGAATTGGGTTGTTTTTGTGGTCAAAATTGAAGCTCAATTGTTTCTAAATCACTATGTATGCTGCTTCACTGCTTTTATTTTGCTCATTTGACGTTTTAGTGTGGATTGGTTTTATTTATGTGAAGATATGATCTTTAGCTTACTTTATGGGTATTTGTTTGTGTTGCTCAATTGAAGTTTGTTTACTGTTTTGAGAGATGATTGTTTGGTTGATATGTTCTTTTGTGTGGAATCGGTGATTTTTCCTGTCAAAAATTTTATTTTGATAGTTTCTTCATCACTATTTGTACTGTTTTAGTGTTTTGGTACTACCATTTGGTTAATTTTGATTGCGGGTAAAGGTGTGATCTTTAGTTAATTTGTGGGTATTTGTTGTTTGTTTTGTTAAATTGAAGTTTGTTTACTGGTTTGAATAATGATTGTTTTGTTGATTGGTTCTTTGTCCATTGGGTGATTTTCGTTGTCAAAATTGATGTTTTACTGTCTTTGTATGTCTATTACTCCACAATTTTTAGGAGTCCTCGAGGCACCATAATAAAGGGGTAATATTGCTTTTGTCATCCACGTGTTTTAGGAATGCATTTTGCTCAACTTGTTTAAATTTGTGGTTTATTCTAGGTTACCTGCATCTTCAATGACCGTTTTTGAAGATGATTTTGTTGCTTGGGTTTTCACGCTTTATCAATTTTCAGAGATGCCCATGCCTTTTGAATTGGTTGTTCTATTAGGTCAATCGTCACTTTGTGATTTGAAATCGTTACTTTGAGTAAATTGGCTGTGTTAGTTTCAGATGTGGTTTTACAAATTCAGTATGAAGATTTACCTTCTGATAAGTAGTGATGTAAACTTATAGCGACATAGGCAGGATTGGTTTTCTGCGGTATTCACTTTCCTTTTTTTCATTCTTGACGTGAAGTTTATGATTCACATCTTTTTGTTTCCTGCTATAATCTCTGTTCTGTTTGCATGATTTGTGATATAATATACTCCCTTAGAATAAAGATTAACTTTTGATACTTAGAGCAATGTTAAGTTGTTAACTCCCTTTTTTTCCCTAAGTGCCTCAGTGCTAAAACGTAGACCCTCTACCAAAACCAGAATTCCCTGATTTTGGGTTAGCTCATTACTGCTAAAGCTTTGAAGATAGTAAGAATCGACCTTGTCTCTTTTTGGTAAGCTTCCCATGGAAATTATGATATTAATCCCACACTAGTGTAACTGCTTTAGTAGTAAGGAAAATGGTTTTTCCTGACAACTGGAATGAAGGGAACAATAAATTTGATGGCTATTATATTGACAAGCCAGGGCTTTGTACATTCATGGTTTAAAGCTTAACTGATCACTGGGATAGTGACTGAGGCCAAATTCATGTGGGAAGTCTTAGCTATTTAGAGCTGGCCTCTTAAATGCTCGTTTAGTTTGCTAGTAAGTGTTGATCTGGAATATTGATTGTGGTGTTACTATCTTTAAGACATTACTAATCGAAATATTTAGCTTTCCGAGATATGCTATTAGTTTCAAGAGGTGCAAGGTGTGCACCGAGGCACATGTTTTAAAATTAGGGATATGCTACTGTTCTCTTTTGACCAAAATATAGCAAAGCAAATTTGCAGGGAAATGAAAATAGACTGTTTTTTGGTTACCTTTCTCTTTTCCCTTGTTTCTTAGAATCCCAGACAAGCAAATAAAAGTGAAGTGTATTGATATCTTGGTTCTCTGTGTTGCTTTAAGTCAATGTTGCACACCTAGCTGCCTACTGTATTGTTAACAATACCCCGTGAAAGTTTCTTTATCTAGGTGATTTCAAGGAATTCTAGTCGATTTGCAAGTTCAAACTATGGGTTTTGCCAAACAGGGGAATGGGTGGTTGTCATGGAGGCGGCGAGCTTAGCATTGTTATTTACTACAGAGTATATGTTAGGCGATCTTCAAAGGAGTTACTTAACATCAATTGATATATATGAGGTGGATAGATACATAATTGACTTGTTAATCCTGATGTTGACTGTCGAGTGGACACCCTCTCTTTTGTTTCAGCTCCATCAGATGTTGTGCATTTTGAGCATCCAATTGAGGGTTCTTTTCCGTGCGGTTAAGAGAGTTAGCTAGCCTGAAATCATGTACAAAAAAGTAATGTTTTGTAACGGTTTCTTATCCAATGGCAAAAATTTAGTCTAGAGTCTAGAGTAGTATTTAGAGACCTGGGGCGATTGGCACACACATGGGTAAGGGAATGGAATCGGGAAAGGAATACAAGGGAAGGAAATTAATTCCCCCCAAAATTCCTCGTGTGCTTGATTTACTTTATGGCATGTTTGAGACCTTGGATTTGAATTTGAATTTCGGATTTGAAATATTTCGAGCTTTGGAAACCTTTAGATTTGGATTTGAAATTTTGACCAAATCCAGCCTAGTTCAAATTTGGTTTTTCTCAAATTCCTAGTATATGGGTAGTCATTTCAATTCCGTCACTTGTCGTTTGTTGATTTTTCACATAATCTTGTCGTACTATTTGTTTTTCTTTAAAAAAAATTCCCGTATTTGAACATTTACATTTTTCTAATGAAGAATTTTAAAAAATAAAAATTGGTGACCTTGACCCGACTCCATCCGCCCGAAATCCAAATCCAAATCCAAGGGTACCCAAACACCATTTTGGATTTGGATTTAGATTTGAATTCTAGAAATTCAAATACAAGAATTGAATTCGTGATATTCAAATCAATTCTGAGTATCCAAACGCAACCCTAAGAGAAAAGGAAATGGAATAAGACACATCACTGTCCACTGCCTTTTAATTTTAACAATCATCACTTACATCCACCATCAATTATTATCACCCCACCAAAAATCACCACCACCAACCAACCCATCAATATCCCTGTCGTAGAGTGTCGCTGTAGCCTGGAGGCCAACTACGACCACCACTCTCGTCCCATTGAAGCATACAAAGCCTAACCCAAACCTCCACCACCCACCGTGGAAACCCCTCTACAAGTCCCAAAACCCGTTCACCCAATCCGTAAAAACACCGAATTTGGTTAAGTAGAGGAAAGGGTCAACCTTTTGTTTGACCCCTTCATCCACTCAAAGATCGTTAAATACTCCCTCCATCTCATTTATTTCATCCATATTTCCTTGGAGATTATATCAAAGAGTTAAGGGTGAGGTGAAATGACGTTATCTGTCTGCCTTTGACAAAAATTACCGCGGTGTTTTCTTCCCGTATTTGCAAGTGTTACTTAGGGGGTAGATGGTATTATGAAAAGTCCATGTAAGAGACCAGTTTTTGGAGGCGGTAATGGTTTCCAAAAATCATTTTTATATTTTCATGTGTATGACTTCGAACTCTTTCAAAAAACAGGTTATAATACGATATCCTAGATTAAATCCATGGAGGCCGGTATGCAATACCGGGTTGGTTTTAGGATGTGTGCTAATACTTCAAAAAATGTTTGTTTGCAGCGGAATGTTGGTCCAAGGTCCCCCGAAAGGCAATGACGTGGACGAGATTTTCAACCAAGCAAGGGAGCTAGGTGCTGTTGAAGGACCTCTTGACAATCTCCGCCCTTCAAGCTCTAGAAGTTTTACTGGTACTGGCAGAACGCTTACCGGGGAGGCAATACCTCCTGCAGCTTCTCAGCAGCCGCCTGAGTCTGTTGTCCACAACATTATTTTCTGGCGCAATGGTTTCACTATTAATGACGGTCCAATCAGGAGCCTAGATGACCCTGAGAATGCACCTTTTTTAGAGGTATAGCATCGCGTACTCGATTACAACAACAATACGACAAATTATTGGAATTTTTTTAATTCTTTGATGCTTCATTTATGTGTTGTGTTGTGAATTAATGTAGAGTATTCGAAAGTCAGAATGTCCAAGAGAGCTGGAACCTGAAGATAGGAGGACACAAGTGCATGTCAATCTCATTCGGAAGGATGAGAACTGTCCTGTGAGTATTCATCCTAACTTTAAAATTAAGGGTGTGTTTGGATAAGAAAATGAGAGGGAAAGAGAGGGGAGGGGGAAGGAGGGAAAGGAAAGGGGAGGAAGGGAAAGGGAAGACATGGAGTTTTCCCTCCAAATCTTACCTATTGAGGTCGGAAAATGATTTGCCTTTGAGGAGAGAAATGGAGGGATCCCTCCACCCTCATTTTGTTATCCAAACAAAGGTTACATCTCCCTCCCTTTCCCTCCCCTCCCTTTCCATCCATTTCCCTCTATCCAAATGGGATAAGAGAATGAGAGGGGAGGGGATGGAGTTTCCCTCCAAATCTTACCTCTTTAGATGGGGAAATGGAGGGATCCCTCCAAATCCCTTCACCCCCATTTTCCTAACCAAACAAACAACGGAATTTGCTTCCTCCTTTCCCTCTATTCAAACGGACCTTTAAAGTAATTGATTGCTAAATACCACATCGTTCTTTTCGGTCTTTATTGGGGTGGATCTGTGCTGTGTGTATATGGACGACCTTTGAGATTCAGTATTCTTGTCGTCCCTTTATTTTGAACAGAGTGACTGCACGCCAAATTAATCAAGACTCGTTATTTTTGAATGACCATCTGTGTGCTTGACACAACACTTGAGGATATGGGTGTCAAATCTGTTCATGGCATATACAACTCAGAACATTTCTCAAATATTTAAGACGCCCAAGGCTATTTTTGTTCCGAACACGTGTCCTGACACCTCCGCCCCCATTTTAAGTCAGATTATTTGTCTTGAAAAGTTGTGTCGTATCGAATCCGACACTAGGTATATGTACATAATGTAGGCCGAGTCCTACGTAGATTGTTCAGTCTTCTAAACCGTGATTCAAAATCTTGGCCCAGTTGTATCAGATTTTCACCCTACTGATACGAGATATCGGCCAACAAATCACCAAGAATTACCGCAATCCATCCACAACAGCCGAATGAAGACCGGTATAACCGCAACTGGTCAATTATGATTGTACCTAGATTGTAAATCATGTCAACATTCCTTTTTATTGGAAAGGGAGTCACGAGGAGGGCATATGATGTTGACAGGATTAGGATTGAACACCTTAGCAGTTGATGTAAGTGACATTTGCATGTCGACAACCCTTAACTGCGTATATTCTTGCAGGAGCCTGAAAAGCGCACAGTTGCATTCCAAGGTGTAGCCAGGACACTTGGTGGCAGCACCTCAGCCACCGGTCTCGAGCAAACCGATGCTACTCCTATGAACTCGGTGCTGCCTCCTACTTCCGGCCTGATCGTGGATCAGAACCAGCCCTCAACTTCTATCCAGCTTCGATTGGCTGATGGGACCCGCATGGTGGCCCACTTCAACTACCATCACACCATTAATGACATCCGTGGGTTCATCGATGCTTCGAGGCCTGGCGGGAGTAGGGGTTACCAGCTTCAGACTGTTGGGTTTCCACCCAAGCCTCTTACTGACCTTAACCTGACGATTGAGCAGGCCGGGCTTGCTAATTCAGTCGTGATCCAGAAACTATAGGGAATGTAATGTTTTATGCAGTATGGGGAGTTTTGAATGCTTTTCTATAACCTAAGCTGAAGTGCTTAATCATCCAATTGAGAGATTTGTTGGAAGTTTTTTTTTTTGGAAATATTATGACATTAAATGTTTATAATGACCGTAGTTCTACATTATTGTCTATGCATTTCATGTCTTTCATGCGGGGGTTCGATGGGTTGCCCCTTCAATGAACACCTCTAGTTCTAAATACTCTGAAAGTAGAGTTGACATCTTTTTAGAGCGACGAATACATATTTTAATCCTCAGGAGCTACTCCAGAAATGATATTTTAGATTCTTAGTACATGCATTTTTTTTAATTCCTCATTTTTTACCTACTTTTCCAATTGTTCTCAGTATATTTATAGTTTATCTTCACTTTTCCGTAAACCGTGAATATATGTTATTTGTCCGAACATTTGGTATTCATCGAAACCTACTACTCCGTATAATCCTATTTGAATCCAACACAATACTTGGTTACTTTATTCGAATCGGGTTGAATCCGACATGATACTTGGTTACTTTATTCAAATTGGGTCAGAACGAGCACTGACGGCCGTGGCACATAGTTGACATGTCTCAAGATGCATGACAGTTGACATGTCCCATAATTTGTCGCAGAATTGCCGGGTGTACCCCTGCAGTTCTAGAGTTTCCAACATTTTCCAAACCTGCATCAGATCAGTAGATCACTGCATGCCTGCATGGGCTGCATCTCCTTTCGTAAAATACTCCCATCTTGCATCACTCACTCATAAATCATAATGAAAGATCGTACATGTGACTTTTCCATGAACTTCAGAAAATAAAGACTTAGTTCATTGTCTCGTTGACAGTCTCTTGTTAAATTTTATCAGAAACAATTATAAATTGATGTAATAATAATGTTAAAAGTAATTAAATATGAATATTTTAATATAAAAGAGTATCCCAATAAAAATAGTCATAATCTAAAGGATACATATATTATAAAAATAAGTTGTTAAAATAGAGGGTTTTGTATAATTGATTCGTCGTCTCGAACAATTAGGGCACGTTTAGGTTCACCATGGGAAGGAGTTACCGAGAACTTAAATTCACGTGAATTTGTATTTCATGGGAATTAGAAAAATATTGTTTGGTTGCCATGTAGAATATGATTTCATGCGGGAAGTTTTACCCACCAAGTGGCTTGGTGAGTAACTTTCCCCATTATGGAAGAAGTGACAATTTTTGGGAATTGACATTTTTCATGAAATAGGCAACCAAACGGCATCTTAATTTATCAATTCATGGAAAATTCTACTTCTCATGATTTAAGAAGGAAACCAAACGACCCCTTACAATAGCGTCCTATTTATAAGACTACGAAGATATCGCAGTATCTTCTAATATCAGTAGATAATATAACTTATTCTATATTATCGATATTATTCTGATTACGGTATATTACACAATATACCGTAATCTTCCTAACATATTATTCTTATTTTTTCCTAAACTCTATCATGATACCGTAATACTACGGTATCCTCTATCATAAGTACAACATTTTGAGAGACACCTAATAATAAAATAGTACAAACAAAAGATATTCTTACTAAATAACGTACTTCTACGTGATTAGTGTCCCTTCTCTTTGTATTTCCGTCATTAGTTAGCCTAACCCATTATGTTCCTTGTAATTAGTGACTAGCCTTTATTCATTGTACCTTGTAGGCAACTCGGCTTTATGTATCGAGGATGTATCACTAGTTTAATTATCGAATTACATAGATTATCATAGTATCAGAGTAGGTTCTCTATAATCACCAACAATTGTTTTCGATCCAATGCCCCCGCCCACGGTAGTGTTGCCTCCGGGCCGTCGACCAATGCACATAGCCAAGTCCTACGAAGCTCCGTCGAGCCCACCTTGTTCCCGATCAAAATTAGGTACAAACCCATCACCACACACCAAACCATCGCCTGCCGCTGCCGGCCACTAGCTCTATATGGAGCCCTCGTCGGTCACGCTCAACACCTCACGCAGCTTTGCCGTATGCCCATGTATGAGTGAACCGTGACATTACCACAAGTCTGTCGCACCTGGCCGATCGCCGCTGCACCGGCCACCTGCAACTGTGGCATTCAATGCAGCCAGCAGCCCCCGCCTCACCAGATCCCACTGCTTGTCGCCGCACCTGCTGTCTCCCGGCCGATCGCCGCTGCACCGGCCACCTGCCCTTCTCCCACTCAACTCAGGTTGGCCGCCTCTCCCCAACCTTGGCCTATGGCTCCCTCCACCGTTCTGAGTCAGAAAACAGGTCACACTTTTGGGACTCATGTTGAGTATGCTCTACAAACTGATTTGGGTCAAGGTTTTCAAGCCCACACCATCTAACAATATCTTGCAAATGACCATGGTTCATGGACACAGACGCATCTTCTTATTTGAGTTTCGTTCCCCTTGTAATTCCTACTCGATTCGTTCAATTTATGTTGGGAATGGCTCTAGTATTTCGGTCCTCGGGTCCAACATCACTAACCTACGCACTAAAACCCGACCTCTTCACCTAAATAATGTTTTATACACTCCCCAAATTATTAAAACCATTATCTCCGTACGTCAATTTACGAAGGAAAATTTATGTTTCCGTCGAATTTGACCCGTACGGGTTTTCTGTGAGGATATAACAACTGGGAATTCGATTTTGAGGAGCGATAGATAGTGACGGTGAGTTGTACCCCGTGTTTTCCACCCCAACCACTCCGGCCTCCTCTCATTAAAACCTTGTCACCCTGTCCTCTGACATTTGGCATTCCCGACCGGACCATCCCGGACCAAATATTTTGGATATTTTGCATAATAAATTTTCCCTTGATTGTAATAAAACCAAGCATCCCTCGCACCTTTGTCATTATTCCTGCCACATAAGCAAACATATTCATTTGCCTTTTTCCGAGTCGTTTGCTCAAACGGTGACCCCTTTTGATGTTATCTATAGTGATCTCTGGACATCTCTCGTGCCTAGTAAATCCGGCTACAAAATATTATCTTGTGCTCATCGATAATTTTTCAAAATTTGTTTGGGTCTACCCTCAGATTTAAATCTGAAATCTATACCAAATTTTAAAAATTTCGTGCAGTCGTGCTTTTGTCAAAACCCAATTTAATAGTGAAATTAAGGCTTTTCAATGTGAACTTGGCCGTGAATTTGACAATAATCCCTTTCGCCAGTTTGGAGATGAACATGGTCTAATTTCCCACATCTCATGCCCCAAATTTCAATCAAAATGGTAAGGTCGAGCGTATGATCCGCCGTTTAAATTAAATCGTCCTCACCTTACGTTTTCACGCATGTGTCCCGGTTACTTATTGGGTCGATGTTCTCCACACCATCATTCACTTACATAATATCCTTCCCTCCCAAATTCTCAACTCTCAATCCCCCACCTCAGTTCTTTTTCTTAAACATCCTTCCTATCAACACTTCCGTATTTTTTTAATTGTGCTTGTTACCCTAATCTCTCTTCCACTCGTCCCAAGACCACAAGCTTGCACCCTAATCCTCTCGGTGTGTCTTCCTCGGGTACTCCCAATGAATTTCAAGGATAGAAATGTCTCAACCCCACCACCGGCAAAATCATTCACTCCCGTCATGTCACGTTCGATGAATCAATTTTTCCATTTGCTCAGTCCGACCCACAACCCGCAACCATCTACTCCTTCCTTGACTCTTCATCCTCGCTTTCCCCCGCCACCATCTCCACTTTTCTTACCTTGGAACCAACCCCCACGTCTCCGGCGCAACCTCCTCTTTCTCCATCCCCACCCGACACCCCAGAGACTCCTCACTCTACTCCCGATACTTTTTTTTTTGATGAAAAGTGAGTAATTCATTCATAAAAAAAGTTACAAATCTTAGTTTGTACAACCTTTTTTTTAGAGACAACCCTTAGTCTGCCAAGCTTGTACAAGTTAGCTTTTACATTGATTCCTTCATTCATGACCAGCCAGACAATGTAGGTATGTTTAGGTATATTCCATGAAGTCCAAACTCTACCCCGAGACTCCCACCACAACAAAGAGATGGAGAACTATTTACATTATTTACTAAGATACCCCGCAATCAGAAAATAAAAAGTTGTGTCTCAATAACTTACTTTTTCTAATACTTAAATTGTTGCCAAAGAAACCATATGTACATTCTATTCGTATTATTGTATAGGATGATACACACGATCAATATTTAAATATTTGTCTCAATATAAAGGTATACTTCGTACTCCCTTCTATTATGAGTTTTCTTCCCTCTTTTCTTATTGGCACGAATTGATTATTTTCTCTTTCTATTTTGGGTTATACTTTTAATCAAATTTTTATTATTTCTTTCACACACAAACCTCACCGTATTTCCACTTTACACCTCACTTTTTTCTTACTTTAATCTTTTTTTTCTTATTTCTTGTGCCTAAAAAAAGAGAGAAGAAAACTTATATTAGGAGGGAGTATATGTTTATTAATTATTCGTCGTATTTCATTGCAAAAATATTTATTTTGAAGTACCAAAATTCAAGTGTTAATTAAAATACCATATATCATATATGTACAATTTATTTAGGGTTATTTAACGACAATAATACCAACTATATGACGTCTTTCCCAAAATAAAATCAATTTAACTAAATCTGAGAATAATACGTATTATTGGAATAGTTAAACCAAAATAGTATAGGTGACCGGTTACCGGTTACCAGTAGAACTCGTTCACCTTCCTTTTTCGTCTATAATTTTATTTAACGACAATAATACCAACTATAGAGCGTTTCCCAAAATAATATCCATTTTAATAATTCTGAGAATAATGTATATTATTGGAGTAGTTAAACCCGAGTAGCATAGGTGACCGGTTACTGGTGGATACCGTCCACGCACTTTCCTTTTTCGCCTTTAATTTATTTCATATACTACACTCTTTTTTACTTACTCAGTGTACGGAGCACTAAACGTCATTAATGTCCTTCGTCTTCCTCTTTCTTCAACCTCATTAAATCTAGTTAACAATACAATCCAACACCAAAATCAACACGTTAATCTAAATGAAACCTATAGAAAAAAACAACTAATAAATAAATTAGAAAACCTTGAGAGAATCAGAAGCTTTCTTGAGCTCAATCTCTAGCTCCATCATAGTAATAGCCTTACTAAACCTGATAATATAAGTAATAACGATTGTCAAAAGCTCGTATACCTGCCACTGCTTCCGCCAAATCCGACTATTTTCTCCAGCTATTGAACTCATCGAAAACACTCTCCCCCTCCCTCCCTTTCATCGACAACACCAATGCAAGGAGGAGATGCAAATTGAAGCGAAATTTTGAAACCCAGTAAATTTTAGATTTTTTTTGGAGATGCACATCTGCCATTAATGAAGAGGAGGGTGATGGACTGATGGGGAGAAAGGATGAAGGAGAACTAAGGAGGAGGATGAAGTTTTAGTAGCCGGTTAAATATTAATTAGGTTACAAAATCAATTATATTATTCTGGTTTAACTACTCCAATAATAATATGTATTATTCTCAGATTTATTAAAATTGATATTATTTTCAGAAGATGCCCTATAGTTGATATTATTGTCGTTAAATAACCCTTTTATTTATATACTTCCTCTATTTGTAAATGACTACTCACACACACACAGACACACACACACACATATTCATGAAATGGTGCAATCATTTACAAACGGAGGGAGCATATGATAAAAGTTAAAAACATATTTTCTAATAATATTAGTCTCAATATTAAAAGTGAGTATTATCTCACAAAACAGACCTCAAATTCAGGCCCAGTGAGACATTTCGAGTCAAACAAGACTAATTTGGGTCAAATCCGACACCAGGGGCAAAACCGTCTTTTAGCGACCGAGTCAAAACCTAGTCAAAGATATTTTCGAGACACATAAACCAACCGTGTCACCCCATGAGTCCGGTTTGAGCTCAAACCCTATGAAAATCAGCCTCAAAAAATATTAAACAAATCCGTTAAAAGGTAGAGTTCGATCCTAGTAGGATTCCCGACCGAGCACTCCACCGAGTACAAGGAGTACTCGGCCGAGTACCCCAACACCAGCCAGATTTCGTGACTTCCCCACCAAGCAACGGAAGTCACGTTCCCCTCAAATTGCTTACTTTTCCTATCCTTAGACGGAATCCCACTTCATCCCGACCGGTGACTTTCTTCCTTTGCAAGTTAGCCATCTCCTATAAATAGGACCCTCCCATCAAAGACATCAACACACATATCAATCATCATACACCTTCTACAACTTCTTCTATCATCGATTATCACATCCAAAAATCCCGACGTATAACCCGAAACTCTAGCAAACCTTACCAAAAATACAAACACCTTAACTCCACCTATATTCTCGTTACTCCAACGCAAGCACCGTTACTACGAGTTCCTAATCGAGAACGGAATTAGCATGTAGGTTGAGGGTGCTCCAAATCCCGATCTCTCTCTCTCTCTCTCTCTCTCTCTCTCTCTCTCTCTCTCTCTCTCTCTCTCTCTCCCTTCTCACGTTTTTTTCTCTTCTTTCGGGTCGTCGGTCCGTCTTTTTCATATGGGTCGTCATCATCATCACGTCTTTTATTTTTTCTATAATATCGATACTACAAACTATTTTTCATATAAAACAACGTTCTTTAGATACGATATCGACTCTTTAGTCGAATATCGTATCTAACAAGAACGAAATTAATCTCGTTGATACTAAAAAATCGTCACATAGTTTCATAAAACAAAACACTACGATTTTTAACGTGGAGAGAATCAAACATCGTTTTTTTCAAATTAATTTTACAAAACGATTTGCAAAATTCTTCCTTTTCTTACAAAAATTCCGAATATTCGATATCAATTTCATAATCGAATATCGAATACGACGAATATCGAAAATATAAGTCGAGTATAAATTAATTCATATTTATACGCGATTTATTAAAATTAACGATTTTTGAAAAATCAAACTCGAGACAGCCCGAGACGCGAGCTGTGCGCGTCCCGGGCGAGACGCCCACCTGCGCGAGTCGCGCCACCTCCCGGGCGAGTCGCGTGGGTTGCTGAACCCATGACATTGTTTTCGTTTTTCTTTCTTCTTTTTTTTCCGCCAACATCGTTTCTTAAAACAGCGTCTTCCTCGGCATATTCCAAGCTTTCGATAAATATTTTTGACCTCGGTTAACGCGTGTTTAATCCATCATGTGTCACAAACTTTCTTCAAACCATGCATCGAGTTTATGTTTTTTTTATTCAATTTATCAATCGTTACTAACCCGTTTGTTCATGTCTTTAGCAATTTCTTTTCGTTTGTTTTATTATACTAAAATGAACCTCGCATGCTAAAATACAACTTTGACGTTAATTTTTAGATGCATTAAAACGACTTAGCAAACATAATTCACATGTTTAGTCTAAAAATAATCTTTGCATATCATTCAATCGTCGAACTAACGCGCGTACATAAAAATCGAACGATATCTTAGTAAAGGCCGCTAAGTGCGGGCGGGGTTGGGTGTTCTCAGTGAACTTCCCAACACGTATCCTCACCCCTTACTCAGAACTATGGTTTCCGGATGTCCGAATCCATTGGCAACGAGAGTCATTCAATATTCGATTACCGATAATGTCGGTATCGGTATCAAATGCTAAGGGACGAACCCGGTAAACTCTGACATCGGAAATGGGCCATATTTTGTACATGGCCCACTACGACATAGAGTGGGTTCGAACGGGCCCGAACTCCCACAAAGTTCGGTGGCGACTCCTACTTCGATTTAAATTTCAACTCGAGACCCATCTCACATGAGATTCATTCGCCTCCCCAAACCCGCGCGTGGCCGCGTCGGGGTGGACCTATGTCATGTCCACAATTTGGCGACTCCGCTGGGGATTCCTGATGTACCACTTGTCATCAGGGTTCCTAGGGTGAGACTCGAAAAGAAATCGTTCAATTAGTAATGTACGCGTTTTAGTTCAATGGTTCATGCATAACCCAAATCTTTCCCGGGCCGGTTACTTGTGAATGACGTCCCACTATACCACAGTGCATTCCTAAATGGGTGCACTAAAGACTTCGATGGCGGAACTCGCATTGGTTTTACGGCATATTCTAAGTCCAACTCGGCTTAAGAAGTCCGTCCTGATTTGCGAGAAAGCCATCGTTGTTGGTATAGACCTTATTTCGACCGACCGAGACTTAGATTAAGAGCATACATGGCGTCATTATACTGATTCCATGACTACATGCTACTTGGTTTACATGTCATCTTTTTCAAAAATCGTTATTTCAAAAACTTGCATCTTTTCAAAATTATCCATTTTTCAAATTTTCGGAAATTTATTTTCAATATTCAAAATTCCAAATATTCAACTTTTCAAAAATTCCGGGACGCTACCGAATTTAGCACTTACGATTTTACTCAAAATAGCCTATTTTTAGCCGGTATGCTGCCCGAGCATTTTCAACCATCAAAAATCTGGCCCGATGGCCCTTTGCCGATTTTCAAAAAAATCGGGCCGTCCATCCGACCTTTTTTTTCGTTTTTTTTCCTTAAGTCCAAATTTCCCTTTTCAAAACTTTCCTCTTCTTAAGACTTCCCGTATTTAGTAGTGTCGGGTCTTGTCGTAAGTTGTTGGAGTTTCTAGCGTCGAAACTCCGCCTGATCTTACATCGCGGGTTTCCCCCTATCCCAGTCCGCCTTATTTGTCGAGGCACGACCCACCTACGTAGGACGAACTCCCACAAAGGGAAGCCCGTTTACACTTTCAAGTCCGAAGTTTGGGGAATTCTCACATGGACCTTCCTTCGAACAGGACTCGGCCCACATGCTGAATTGTAAGGGAGACCCACCTTTCACAAGTCAACCATCTAGGTATCTTTTCCGAGTCAACCTTTTATAAGGCATAGCCTTATAACAAAAGGTTCGTGATCCTTACATCTAAGGGTCACTCGTCCGACACTCGAGTCTTAATAAAGTCTTCAGTCCCACTCGGGGGCTACCCTTCAGTAGAGCGACCAATCACGGTTGCTCTAAGGGTCTTGTCTTACACGTGTCTCACGTACCCCACTTTCGAGTCACTTAGATGTCACACCATCTGAGTCCTATCTGAGTTCTTAGTCTCACTTGGGGGCTATTCTCCGATGGAGCGATTAATCACAGTCATTCCGAGAATCGTACCCTACACATTTGTCTTAGGAGAGTCTAACCCGAGTCAAACTGGAGTCGTCTCTCCTCCCACGCTATTTCCTATGCCTTGGTGTATTCGAGTTCCGAAGCAACTTTCCTGATTATGCGGTATTCATACAGACAGGCCGCCCTTCACCCGAACCATGACGCAATAAGCCATAGACGAGCTGACCGCCTCACTGGCTAAGATGGAGGCCCAACTGACAGCCATCAGTACCGACCAAACCGCCATTGCTACCCGTTTGAGTGCCGTGGAGCAAAGGACTCTTAAGGTCAGGAATGAAACCGCTGGGCCCATAGCTGAACTGGTCAGCGCCGTTCGCAAGCTGCAAGAACAGGTCCATTTGTCAACGAATAACTTGATCCATACGGAGAATGCTCGGGCTTATTCGCCTCTAACCGATGAGTTGCCCTCTAATCTCAACTTGACAGGCCTATCAATGTTTGAGGGGACTGAAGACCCGATGCTCCACATCCGGGCTTTCAAAGAATTCATGGCTGTTAAGGGAGTTAAGTCATCCATGTTCAAGCATCTCTTTGCTTCCCTTGAGAAGCATCCAAAAGCCTGGTATTACAGGCTCGATTCCAAGAAGTACAAGACTTGGGACGACGTCGCAACAGAGTTCGCTCGGAATTATGCAGATAATACCGAGATCCAGACCACAATTCGCACCCTGGAGGTCATGGCCCAAGAGCCCAAGGAAGGTTTCACCAAGTACCTTCAAAGGTGGAGGGGTGAAAGTGTGAAGTTGGTGGACAAGCCCAACGAGAAGACACTAGTGGAGGCGTTCATCAACAACTTCCTACCTTCCTACCGTGTCCATCTTAGGTATGCCGGCATTTCAAACTTTGCGGTGCTTACCGAAATGGGCATTAGGATTGAAGACGATCTTCGACATAATGAAGATCTGGGTGAAGCTTCTACTGAAGGCTATACTGGACTTCAACTCGAGGCTTCAGAAGCCGACGACAAATGACAACATCATCCGAGAGTCTAGATTTGGTTTAAGCCCGAGTCCGAGTCCGAGTCTAGGATGTTCTATTTCCTTCACTTTCCAAGTCAAAATCAGAGTCAACATTAGTTGTATTCTGTCCTCTTTTTTCAAAATTCAATAAAATCAGCTTTCAATATTCTATCTCCATTATATGCTTTCCTTATATGTTTCCGAGAACATGATTAACACCATCATACACTGTGAGCACACGCACGTGACTATTATAGGCACATCTATAATGACTGCAGGAAATCAAGACCCGTGTTTTCCTTTACCTGTTCCGTGTCTAGTATGGAAAGCCACATAACTACCCTTAGCAGGAGCAGTATCGAATCCTATGACAAATTTAGGTAGTCTCCTAGTTTGGGTTCAAGACGGGAGGCAAGCCCATTTCCCACAATAAACACCCATCCAATACGATCGACCAATCCCTACCTTAGGTGTTAGTCTGACCAACAGAACAAAGAGAAAAAAAGCTGGACAAAAAGAAATCAAAAGTCCAAGAGAAAAAAAAGCAAAAGGCCAAAACAAAAAAGCAGGCCATCATCAAAAAAAAGGCATCCATGACCAAGGTTAAACGGTCAATCCAAGTGAAGAATCCCAAGACTGAGGCTAAGAGATCAGCCAAAAAATATCCAAAAACCCATGACCGTAGTGAAAACGGTCAATTCAAAATTATCAAAATTATACCATCGAAAAAAGGGAAAAATATTCAAGCTGGTCAGATAACACCACATCTGGCCTTCCAACATTACAACCCTCAAGACCTTCTCGAGATCTAGGCTAGAGACAGCCCAGAATTTTGAGGATTCAAGCTCCATAGGATACCCTAACCATTAGGGCCAGACATGGAAATCAGATCCCGCTTTATCAAACCTGCCCAATCGAAGTCCGAGTCATTTTTACTCGACTTCCCCATTTCCTACCACATTACAATACCTTACCCTCGAAGCCTTACCTCCACAAAATCAAGCTCTAGATGTCGAATCATCAAAGCCACTTACTTCCTAGCACCACATTTCCAAAATTATCCAAACCAGTTACCAGCCCCAAACACGGGAACTCAATCTGCGGTCGGCATAGAACATGCCCAAATAGTTCACACCACCTCTGGGGGCTACCCTGAAGAACGCTCACAGTCACAGGATCAACATCCTAACTATTCTAGCCCTTTAATCAAGACATCATTGGGAATGCACCTAGCCTGCACCATCATTATGGCTAGTTACACACAAAGCCCTAATAAACTAGGCATCATAATATATCTTTCAACACTGAACTACGACATGGTTTCACCGCACGTGAATACGTAGGCAGTCTTTCAACAGAGGCACAACCACCCACATTGACACACATTCAAAAAAAGCACCATCATTCCGGTCACGACACTGTCATGTTCTCAACAACTAGCTTTGTCGTCCTGGGGGCTTCTCCTAGGCAGAAGCTCTCCATCCACTCACATAATCCAAAGACTTTCAAAATCTAGCCCCCTTTACGTAGTGTGTCCTAGTATTCGGCTTAGTCAAAGACGAGAATTCGTCAGGGACTCAAAGAAGCACCTACCTTGGGAATATACCCAAAAACCAAGAAAGATCCGAAAAGAGCACCAGGCAATAACCTTGGTACTACTAAGTTGTGTCTCATTACAGACTACTGCAACCCCGTATAGCATATCCTTCCCATTTCGAGGATTCGACCGTGTTGCCACTCGCCTAGGCTATGGAATAGCGCAACTTAAGAGTCTTGTCATCTTAGGTGGCCCACCTCCCTACCGAGTCGCGGTCCGACCCCTAGAGAGTCCGGTTCGTGTCTGTCAACTCGTCCTGTCACGTCCAGAGTCGAGTCTGTCGGTATGTCTCTCTTCAAATTCTCATTTTAAAACTTGCAAAACTTAGCCATTTGAGAAAATCTTTTTCGAAAGGTCAAATTTCAGTCTATTTAAAACTGCAAACTTCTTTTTCACCTCTTTCAATTTTGAAAACCTATCTCCTAGCACGTGAGTTGCTTTCAGAACTTCGATTTCAAAATGAAGCAAAAATCATTTTCCCCAGCGCAATTCAGTCTATAGATGCTAACTGCATTTCCTGTATGCTATCTTGCTATCTGCTATATTTGCATTTCTGCCAATATATCTAACATTTCAGGTACCAGATGGTGCTTCCCAAAGGAACATCAAGTTTTTACTTCCCCAGCGTGAGTCGGTGTTTCGCCTAAATATTACATACGAATTGCTATGTTTCGGCATCATACAGGTACACCCAGACTCGAGAAGGAAGTCTCCTCGCAAAAACTTCCCAGTGGAAAGCCCAGGTGACATTTCTACTAAAGAATCGGGATGTGTCTGCGAACGGACACACCCATAGCTTCTTATGCAAGCTCCCGCGTAATTATGAATCGAGATGTGTCTGCAAACGGACACACCCATAGCCTTCTATGCAAGCTCCCGCGCAACTCCAAGATGGGATATGTCTGCAAACGGGCACACCCAAGGCTTCTTAGGCAAGTCCCCACAGAGCCATTAGCATCAACTCAGGTATGATTTCTGTCTTATGGCTGGCGAGCCCCTCTACGCGAGTCTAATGAACTATAAACGACCCGATCGGAAGTCTGCCAGGTCTTAATCTTTGATTGGCCTGGTAGCTACTCTGACTTTCGCCTTGTCCAAGCCTCAGTCAGAGTGAGGGCTCTGTAGACACCCACATTTTGACTGCCAGGTGTCTGTAGCAGTTTCCGAAAAACACCCGATGATGATCGGACGTAAACATGACTAAATACGCATGATTATGCACTCAGAATCAATAGTAATTGGCGCGAGATTTTAACGGAGTAAAAATCTCACAAAACAGACCACAAATTCAGGCCCAATGAGACATTTCGAGTCAAACAAGACTAATTTGGGTCAAATCCGACACCAGTGGCAAAACCGTCTTTTAGCGACCGAGTCAAAACCCAGTCAGAGATATTTTTGAGACACATAAACCAGCCGTGTCACCCCATGAGTCCGTTTTGAGCTCAAACACTACAAAAATCAGCCTAAAAAAATATTAAACAAATCTGTTAAAAGGTAGAGTTCGATCCCCAGTAGGATTCCCGACCGAGCACTCCACCGAGTACAAGAAGTACTCGGCCGAGTACACCAACACCAGCCAGATTTCGTGACTTTCCCACCAAGAAAGGGAAGTCACGTTCCTCTCAAATTGCTTACTTTTCCTATCCTTAGACGGAATCCCACCTCATCCCGACCGGTGACTTTCTTCCTTTGCAAGTTAGCCATCTCCTATAAATAGGACCCTCCCATCAAAGACATCAACACACATATCAATCATCATACACCTTCTACAACTTCTTCTATCATCGATTATCACATCCCAAAATCCCGACGTACAACCCGAAACTCTAGCAAACCTTACCAAAAATACAAACACCTTAACTCCACCTATATTCTCGTTACTCCAACGCAAGCGCCGTTACTACGAGGTCCTAATCGAGACCGGAATTAGCATGTAGGTTGAGGGTGCTCCAAATCCCGATCTCTCTCTCCCTCCCCTCTCACGTTTTTTTCTCTTCTTTCGGGCCGTCGGTCCGTCTTTTTCATATGGGTCGTCATCATCATCACGTCTTTTATTTTTTCTATAATATCGATACTACAAACTGTTTTTAATATAAAACAACGTTCTTTAGATACGATATCGACTCTTTAGTCGAATATCGTATCTAACAAGAACTAAATTAATCTCGTTGATACTAAAAAATCGTCACATAGTTTCATAAAACAAAACACGACGATTTTTAACGTGTAGAGAATTAAACATCGTTTTTTTCAATTTAATTTTACAAAACGATTTGCAAAATTCTTCCTTTTCTTACAAAAATTCCGAATATTCGATATCAATTTCATAATCGAATATCGAAAATATAAGTCGAGTATAAATTAATTCATATTTATACGCGATTTATTAAAATTAACGATTTTCGAAAAATCAAACCCGAGACAGCCCGAGACGCGAGCCATGCGCGTCCCGGGCGAGACGCTGTCGCGCCACCTCCCGGGCGGGTCGCGTGGGTTGCTGAACCCGTGACATTGTTTTCGTTTTTCTTTCTTCTTTTTTTCCACCAACATCGTTTCTTAAAACAGCGTCTTCCTCGGCATATTCCAATCTTTCGATAAATATTTTTGACCTCGGTCAACGCGTGTTTAATCCATCACGTGTCACAAACTTTCTTCAAACCATGCATCAAGTTTACGTTTTTTTTATTCAATTTATCAATCGTTACTAACCCGTTTGTTCATGTCTTTAGCAATTTCTTTTCATTTGTTTTATTATACTAAAATGAACCTCGCATGCTAAAATACAACTTTGACGTTAATTTTTAGATGCATTAAAATGACTTAGCAAACATAATTCACATGTTTAGTCTAAAAATAATCTTTGCATATCATTCAATCGTTGAACTAACGGGCGTACATAAAAATCGAACGATATCTTAGTAAAGGCCGCAAAGTGCGGGCGGGGTTGGGTGTTCTCAGTGAACTTCCCAACACGTATCCTCACCCCTTACTCAGAACCATGGTTTCCGGATGTCCGAATCCATTGGCAACGAGAGTCATTCAATATTCGATTACCGATAATGTCGGTATCGGTATCAAATGCTAAGGGACGAACCCGGTAAACTCTGACATCGGAAATGGGCCATATTTTGTACATGGCCCACTACGACATAGAGTGGGTTCGAACGGGCCCGAACTCCCACAAAGTTCGGTGGCGACTCCTACTTCGATTTAAATTTGAACTCGAGACCCATCTCACATGAGATTCATTCGCCTCCCCAAATCCGCGCGTGGCCGCATCGGGGTGGACCTATGTCATGTCCACAATTATCCTACCGTAAGTTAGCGTGAGACATACAGTTCAAAAGAATAAAGAAAATCACATCTATGATGTCAAGGATATCTCATTAACATTATTAAGAAACCAATTTTTAAAGGTTTTTTTAATTGAGTTATGTAAATGTAAAGAGGAAATGTTAGAATATGTAACCATTTCTGGGCCTCCAATCATCGACTTATGGTTTTTGGTTGAGTTGGTTCCATAACATGTTAAATAAAGATTTTGTATTAATGATCTCTTTCTCAATCGATTACAATGATGCTCTATTTATAAGGTTACAAAGATATATGATCGCAGGATCTTCTAATATCGACAACTAATATAACTTATTATATACGGAAATTTCTCATGGTACCCTCGAACTATGTCACATTACACATGGTACCCCTGCTTTTAAGTTTGTTTACATGGTAACCTTGAGTTTTATAGTTTAGTTCCCAATTTGCCCTTACCCAAATTTATGTCATGACGCCGTTAAATTATGACCAAAATTAACAACTACTTTTCTTCAAAAAGAGAGGCGTTCTCATGGTACCCTTAACTTTTCATAGTTGTTCCCATGGTACCGGCCCTTAAGTTTTCATAGTTGTTCCCATGGTACCCTTATGTTTTCATAGTTGTTCCCATGGTACCCTTAAGTTTTCATAGTTGTTCTCATGGTACCCCTGAAAGAAAAACAACAACTCATTGAAGCAAATCAACGATTAGTTTATTGAACTTGCTGTTACACAAATGCTTATAAATTCAGTCCTCTTTCTATTTTGGCAGCAGAAGATCAAACAATCCACACTTACTCACTCAACCTTTTCACCTCCTTCTTCACTTGTACAAAAAAATGGAAAAACTTCATCAGCATAACCTTGAAGCTCGATCATCCAGAAACATCAATTTTTTTCCACTTTTTGTACAAGTGAAAAAAGAGGTGAAAAGGCTGAGTAAGTGTGGATTATTTGTTCTTTTTCTGCCAAAATAGAAAGGGAAGTGAATTTATAAGCACTTGTGTAACGGCTAGTTCAATAAACTGGTCGTTGCTTTGCTTCAATGAGTTGTTGCTTTCCTTTCTAGGTACCATGGGAACAATTATGAAAAATTTAAGGGTACCATGAGAACAACTATGAAAATTTAAGGGTACCATGGGAACAACTATAATTAATTTTGGTCATAATTTAACGGCGTCGTGACAGAAATTTGGGTAAGGTTAAATCGGGAACTAAACTATAAAACTCAAGGTTACCATGGGAACAAACTTAAAAGCAGGGGTACCATGTGTAATGTAACATAGTTCGAGGGTACCATAGGACTTTTCCCTATTATATAATGTCAATATTATTCTGATTACGGAGTATCACAATATAATATAATGTTTCTACCATATTATTCCTAATTTTTCATAAACTTTATCATGATACCGTAATACTAGGATGAAAGAGAGGTGCAATATTTATCATTTACTTCGTAGTTTTCGAAAAGCAATGCTTGCATAAATTGATCTTAAATTGCATTTAAATTGTTTATTAAAGAAGTTGTCATTGACATTTTGTAAAGCATGAGAATCAAACTTGATTATATTTTAGAAGAAAGCCTTAATTATTGGAGTACCTCCCTTGAGTCAGAGTGTTTTTCTCTTTATTTTTTATAGTCTTCAATGTATTACTTTATTTTTTTTATAGACATAATAAAGCAAAAGGGAATAACACTCCGACTTGTTATTATCCTGACACGAAGATGAAATTATGCATTCTTCAAATCGAACAAATCTCTTCAGCTAACAAATTAAATAAGAGTAATTATGATGGTTTTACTTGCTAATGCAGTCATGAGTGTACGTTGAAAGAACATAAATAATCTTTCACAAAAAAAAGAGAACCATCCAAAATTGAGTGCATTAGTAAATATGACAATTGACAATAGAACGATTAAGTATGAGAGTATTGAAGATGTCATCTAACAGATTAGGTATTTTGAATAATATATTTTAGATTCAAAGTTTTCATTTCCCGTATTCTAATGCGATTAAGTGTGATTTTCAATGACAAAAGTATCACAATATATACAACAATTAGCCATAGAGAATCAACGAACATGCACGCCTTATAACATGGACCAAATTATTAAATAAAAGAGTTATTTAACGACAATAATACCAACTATAGTGCATCCTCCCAAAATAATAGTATCTGTTTAGGGTGCAAACAACCAAAGTACTTCGGCTAGAGGTAGCCGGTGGATCTCCCTTGTCCTGCTTGAGGTCGGATTCGTCTTGTCACTGTACATGCAACACACAAGGGCCTCAGAGGGTGTCTGAGGTTGTCTCTCTGATGCTCAAGTCACTGAACGGGACAAAGTCGATATATATGATCGTCTTAGTAGAAGATTTTACCTTGCTTTGAGTGAGATAAGTTGTATTATTTTTTGTGAACCTTTTACATGGGGGAATAGTATCCCTATTTTAGAGGCATTCTGTACGGACTGGTCCATCTGGATCCCACCGGGCCATGGCCGGCTAGGGCCAACTAGTCCAACTCGTTCCTGAGTGGTGATCAAGGCTTATCCTAGTCATAGAGGGTGTCGGCAGCCGGGCAGGCCTGCCGGTCTGAGTACCGACCTCATCAATTGCCTCATCACCGGGTTATGCCACGTGCCTTGGGCTGGTATTGGCCACTGGCCAGCGAGATAGTACGAAAAAAGAGGTACAGTGAGGTCGAGTGATCTCATGCCGCCTCCTGCCTGATGCTCTCCCCTTTCACTCGTAATAGATGCTCTGTCTTTTGTACTTCCCCGTTCCTTGGGAAGGTGCCATATGTGGGTTTATTCAACAAAGGTAATGATTGTTCTTATGGTTCCAAAGTTTGTCATCATTACCTAGAGTAGTTGGAAGTTTAAGTTGCATTTATTACCTCTTTGTAAGGGTGAGCAAAACCGGATATCCGATCCGCTTTTGTAAACCGGATCGGATATCCGGTTTTAAAAATCTCAAATTTTTTGATCCGTATCCGATCCGCTTTTTTCCGTATATCCGGAAACCGGATATCTGGTATCCGGTTTTATCTTTTCTTCTATTTTTTTTTTAAAACAATTTTTTATTTTTAGTTAAGAGTAGTTAATTGAGTTTTAAGCAACGTTACATTTTATATAAATTAGTATAAGAAAAAAACATAAAAAAAAAAACTCAAAAAAATATGGTACATATGTTTTACGGTACCATTATTCAAGAAAAATAGTACGTTTCATTCGATAATTTCATAAATTCATAAATACCTTTCTTTTTTTATCTTTGAGAATAGTTTGTGAGTTCTAAATTCTTTTTGTATAATTCATATTAGGATATGTTTTTAATTTTTTTTATTGTTTTTATACAACCGGATCGGAAACCGGATATCCAGTTTCAATTTTTCCAGATACGTATCCGCTACGGTTTTAAGGAAAACCGTATCGTATCTCCGGATATTCGTATCGGATAGACGGAAATTCGTATAATTGCAACCGTATACCGTATCGTATACGGATAATAAAATCGTATCGGATTTTTCTGCTCACCCCTACCTCTTTAGCTATAAAAACCTCATGGTTTTTGCTATTTTGGACATTCCACTCCTTCATCATTCCTTTTTCCTCTCCCGAGAACATGTCTTCTTCAAACCAGCCATCTAGGGCGTCGCCTACGGCGCGCAGCCGGAACCGGCTTGTTCCCGTTGGGGGGCCTTCTCCTGATCAGTTCCACTTGGTGTACCGGGTTCACCCTCGGTGTCTTTCAACCCCTTAGTATGGGCGGCTAGGCGTCGTCCCTCTGCTTCCCAAGTTGTCGGTGAGTCTGGCGGTACCCCCAGAACTCAGCGTCGTCCACCTTCTAGTAGGCGGGAGCCGAGTCCTTCTCTTCACGTTCACCACGAATATTGCCCCTGTGGGTGGTGAGAGGAGGAGGGCTGGTCTTACTCTCCTCCCCGAGGTCCTTCTTCCCTGCCTTAGTCCTCTAGGCCCCCCTTGTTGGTGCATTGGGTCCTTCTTTTGGGACGTTACTCTCCTCCTCCACTTCAAAGGAAGGATTCAGACGAAAAGGCTCTTTGGGAGCAATTTGCCTATGCGCACTGGGTTGCCTATGGGTTTCACCTCCCTACCAACTAGGCGCTGTGTCTCGGCTGGGCTTCGTTTTGTCGGTTAAAGCCAGCCGCTGGGGGCAAGGAGAAGAAGACGCCGGTTCATTATCCTGCTGCTGTTTGTTTATGGAGATCTCTCGTTATTAACCATGTCTTCTATTTTTCTGGTGTTTGTAGGGGTACTGTTTTGGTAAAAATTTACCAGGATAGGATTTAGGTTGCGGGTTAAAGCGATCGGACTAGCGTGTGCGAATTAATGAACGAATCGAACTGAAAAGAAGAAAAAACAATGAACGAAGATCAAAGAGACACGAGATTTGGTGACGCGGAAACCCAATGTGGGAAAAACCGCGGGGGGAGTCGGAATCCCGCCAAGATTCTACTATGAATATGGAGGACGTAATATGAATGATAATACAAGTACTCAAACGATATTTTGCTACGAGTTGTTTTGCTAGTATATTTGCTCAAGGTTGCTTAGTGTTGAAGATGAGTTGAATGACCCTTCTTGTTGTATTCTTTCCTTTATATTCGTCTTCATTCCCCTTAGCCGTTACTCCAACTTCCTTCCTCTCTTTCTCCTGATTTCTCTCCTCTTCTGGTGGAACTTCCCCTAGGATTTAGGGGGTTGTTCACTGACTTAGTGCGTCACTTGGGATGGGGCTTGCTTCTTTGTACTGGGCTTCTCTCCTGGCCGGCCCATTTTTCTTATCCTATTGTGCTATTGATTTGGCCCGTCGTTGTATTTGATCTCGGGTTCTGTCTTGTTGATCTCAATTCGTGTTTGACTTATGATTTTCTCGACTTTTGATTTTTGGCTTTCGGGTATCGCTTCACGACTTTCCGTCTTTGATCCTCTGACTTCTTGACCTTGACTTTTTGACTCGAGGAATGCCACGTCGTCTTTTGGGAGCGCGAATTTTATCCTAAACAAATGCCCCCAAATTTCCGACTAAGCTCATATTAGGTGGGAATTTCTGCCCTCGTTCGTCATGGGTAACTCTGGCGATGATCGGTTTTCAGAGTGTTTGTCCTTTGGTCTACCTCTCCTGCTTCCCAATTGATCTTCCTCTCTCCTCATGATGACTTTCCTTCCCCTCTTATTACTACTCACACTTCCCCGTACTACTTCCTCTCCCCTACCCCATTTATTCCTCCTTCCACTCTAATCACTTCTACTCCTTCTACCCTCTCTACAATTTCTGAATTTCTTTCAAAATTCAAAATTACTTCACCTTCTTGCTTTCTCGCCGCTCGTTGCTGTTGCAGTGCCGACTTTTTACTTCGCTTTTCAGGTGATTTCTTTTCTTCCCTTATTATTTTCGCTTTCTATGGCTCCCAAATCAGATCGCAGCAAATCTTCGACTCTTCCCTCATCTTCTTTATCGCCATCTCCGATGATTTTTTCCCCTTCCTCTGTTCTTGACCCAAAACACTCCTGCGATTCCCGCTTCACCGATAATGACCTTCCCTTCATCAGGGAAGTTTTTGGATTTGGTGAGGAAGTGGAAGTCCACATTCCCTCCCCTGGGCAGAAGGCGGATTCCATCTGGACGGGGTGGGTCTGCATGTATGCCTATCCGTTCTTTTTGGGCCTACGCTTTCCCTTTCCTCCGCTTGTCCAAGAGTTCTTAACCTACTACAAATTTTCTCCCTGTCAGTTGGCCCCTCATACTTGGCGAGTTTTACTGTCTTTCTGTGTTTTAAATCAACGTCACCAGAGGAAATTTTCTCTTGGTGATGTGTGCGCCCTATTCCAGGCGAGACCCCTGGGATACGGCCAAGTAACGATGCGCGTGATAGACAAGAATAACCCTGGTATAATTTTCCCGGTTAACCCTCCAGACGCCGGCTGGTTCAGAGATTTTATTTTTGTGAAGGCTGACTCCATACCTCCCCTCTCTCATGACTACCTCTTCTTCGAATGGAGATCCACCACAGGTACTCGTCATGCCCTCAGTCTTCGAGTTTTATTGCACACTCATGATTCTTACTGATTCTATGCTACAGGCCTGAAGCAGCCTACTGGTGTGGCGACAGTTCTTGACTTTGCCGCACAACTTTCCAGCCTAAGCCCTGAGCAGCGAACCTTCAACAACCTTTTCCTCCCCTCAAAGAGCGGTGCTTGCCCTCCTTTCATTGCAGGCATGTCTTCCGGTGAGGAATAGTCTATTGAATTGGCTGGGGTGTATTTTACTTTCTTTTGATGTGGGACTCATTTTGTGTTCTGATTTCTCTAGGCAACTCAAAAGCTCCAATGACTCTGGATCGAGTCAGGGCCAAGAGAAAAAGCATGGCCACCCGTTCATCCTCCAAAAAGGGTTCTGGCTCTTCCTCTGCTCCTTCCACTGGTTCCAAGAGAAAGCGTCATCTCTCTCCTCCTGTGAAGGCTGGTTCTGTAGAGAAGTCTCCCGTGGTTAACCTGCCTGATTCTCCTTCGAATTCTGCTCCTCGATCCGCAGGGAGTACTCCCCCTGACATATTGCTTGCATTTCCCGGGGACTTTGGGACGATTAGGACTCTGACAAACCTGTCTCCCTTAGACCAGCTCCTCTTCCCGGGTTCTAAGGCTGCGATGGCTAGGGAACCTCTTCTCGAGGTGGCTGCTCATGTTTCTGCGCATGCCGTCGAGGTAATTTCTTTTCTTGACTCTTGATTTTGCCCGGTTTTGAGTACGTCACTAATTGTTGTGGTGTTGGCCAGACTCTTCAGATGGCTTTGTTCTTGAAGGGTGGTGTGTCCCACCTCAGGGACCTAGGGAGCCAACTTCAAGATGATAAGGCTCGTCTGCTGGATGAGGTTGAACAAGCCAGGGAGGATGCTACGAAGCTGAGGGAGGAGCTGGGCCAAGTTAACAAGCAGCTCGCTGAGAAGAGGGAGCGCAATGCTGCTGTGGAGGAGGTGAGGGCTGAACTTGCGCAGGTCCAGAATGCTAACTCCTGTCTGCAGGAAAAGGTTGCTGAGCTGAAGGAGAATATGGAGGGTGCCTTAAGCTGGTTAGCTTTGAGCACTGAGATTCAGATGGTTAACGCCTATTCTCAAGGGAAGCATGGAGGTTGGAACTTGGCTGCTCTGGAGGAACGGATGAAGGTGGAGTTCCCCGAGGGCTTCAACCTGGACATCCTCTCTGGGGGTGAGGATGAAGTGATGGAGGAGTCAGTCTCCTCTCCCCCTGTGGTCCAGGAGATGCTTGGCCAAATGGACGTTGCTGCTGACACTGCTATTACGGTGGAGCCCATTGCCAGCCTTCCTCCTGTAGGAGATAATGTCTAGGCTGTTCAGCCTTCTCTGATTGCCTTTTGATTTTCCTGCCCTGCGTGGCAGATAAAAAATATTTTGTTAAAAATTTTAGCCTTGTTTTGAATTTACCTCTGCTCAAGGAGGCAGAGTGTTTGGATACATTGCTTTGCTTTTAATTGCATCTATTTGCATGTTCTGTAGTATCTCCATGCTTGATTTATTTGTTTGTTTTTGATTGTTACCTTCTGTTGTATGCATGCCTTTGTTTGTGTGGTCGACCTTTGATAGATGGTGGCCTAGGATTTAGTTTGCCCACTCAGTAAGAGGTGCCACGCTTTGCGTGGGTGCTAAGTGGCGCAGGAGACTGTAATGTCCCAGTTGTAGGCACTTAGCACAAGACGCACACCTTCTGTAGGAATTGTACACTCCACCAGATTAGTCGTCAATATTAGTTGAAAGAGAAGTTGACAAAATATGTAAAAGGTTGTTATGTTTGAAAGTGTTGTGGAAGAAATTTATATTTCCAAAAATATGTGAAGGAGGAAAATCTAGTTTTAAAGGCATAAAAAAGGAAATCAGATTTTGCGGACATGAAAATTGAAAATTCACCTTTGGACTTGTCGAAAAGGAATCAAAAAATTGTGTGAAGTTTTTTTTAAGGTTTAGGTTTTGAAAGCATATGAAAAGAGTTTCAAAATTTGAAGATGCGAAAAGATCAATTTTAACCCTGATGCTCTATAATTTTGCAATTTAAAAGGCAGATTTGAAGGACAGAGCGAACTCTAAAATAGTGAAAGAAAAATATTGAACCTGGATTCTGGTGGAGGTATATTCAGCAAATTAAATGCTTGTTCTCTGGCGACGCTGGCCTGCATCTCTGGTGATTTTCATTTAGAAGAAATATTTCCTCAAGTGTACTATATTCCAAGGCTTCTGGATGGTTTCTCCTTCTATGGTCATAAGTCGGTAGGCTCCATTTCCAACCACCTTTTCCACCTGGTAGGGTCCCTCCCAGTTGTAGGCGAATTTCCCTGCCTGCTGGTTTCTGGTGTTCTAGAAGACTTTCCTGAGAACCAGGTCTCCTTCCTGCAGGCCCCTGATCTTGACATTCTTGTTGTAGCTTTTGGCGACAGTCTGCCTGTAGGAGGCCATCCTGATCTGGGCATCAGTTCTGAGCTCGTCTACAGTATTCAAGTTATTCGCCATTTCCGCCTGGTTTCTTTCCTCTGTTATGCAGCCATATCTGTGAGTGGGCACCCTCACCTCTGAAGGAATGACCGCCTCAGCACCGAAAACCAAGCTAAAAGGCGTCTGCCCTGTAGCTACTTTAGGTGTGGTTCTATCGAACCACAGCACCAGGGGAAGCTCTTCTGCCCATCTGCCCCCTGCTTCCTCCAGCCTCCTCTTCAGGTTATCTATCACAATTTTGTTGCTAGACTCCCCCTGACCATTAGACTGAGGATTTCTGGGGGTAGACTTACTTAACGTGATATTCCACCTGGCGCAGTAGGCCTCCATCTTGTTGCCAATAAATTGGGATCCGTTGTCGCAGATAATTTCTGAGGGAATGCCAAACCTGCAGATAATATTGCGTTTAATAAAGGATATAAACTGCTTCTCAGTCACCTGAGGGAACGCCTCTGCTTTTATCCACTTGGAGAAGTAGTCGGTCATGGCAAGCATAAAGACTTTATTTCCTGGTACTATTGGTAATTTGCCGACAATATCCATTCCCCATTTCATGAAGGGCCAGGGAGAGATTACTGGGTGCAATGGTTCTGCTGGCTGGTGGTTGACTGGTGCATGTCTTTGGCAGGCATCACACTTTTTAACATATTCCCTGGCATCCTTGCGCATTGTCGGCCAATTGTAACCCTGGCGAAGTGCTTTGTTGGATAGACTCTTGCCCCCTGCATGATTTTCACACTCACCACTGTGGAGGTCATGCATAACCATTTCTGCCTCCTCCTGATTTAGGCACCTCAGATATGGTCCGGCGGTTGATCTCTTGAACATGACGCCATCAATGAGAGTGTATCTGGACGCTTTCATCCTGAAACTCCGGGCTTCCTTCTTGTCTGTCGGCAGAATATCATCCTGCAGCCATTCTTTGTAGGGTTTCCTCCAGTCAAAGATTTCCTCTTGTCCTGCTGTGGTGCTGCAGATTCCCGCTTCCTGTAGTCATTGCAACCCCTGATCTGGTGGATTTTCCTCTTCCCTCGACGTCTAGTGCTCCTGTGTACCTTTCCACACAGCTGGCTCCAGTACATGGATGATGGGTATGGTGGATACTATGCCTGGTTTGAAGGTTGCCCTAGAGTGGCTAGGGCGTCTGCTTTCGCATTCTAATCCCTTGGGATTTGGTTGATTGAAAAGGCTATAAATTTGAGGGAGAGCTCCTTTGCTTCCTCCAGGTAGGCCATCATCTTGGAGTCCTTTGCCGCATACGAGCCATTCATATGGTTGACTATCAGCTGAGAATCACCGTATACCTCCAGTCGCCTGATTTTGAGGTCCAGAGCCAGCTGGAGACCCAAGATCAGAGCTTCATATTCTGCCTCATTGTTCGTCGTCCGGAACTCGCATCGTACCGCTTGGACTATGAGATCTCCTTGAGGTGACTTGAGAACTAATCCTGCTCCGGATCCTCTCATGTTGGAGGCGCCATCTACATTTAGCTTCCACACTTGTTCGCCCTTGTTTTCCTCCACGAGAATTATGTCTTTTTCTGCCTGTGTCTGCAGTGCTGGGCTGAAGTCGAACATGAAATCTGTTAATGCCTGGGACTTAATTGTTGTTCTGGGGACAAACTTCAGGTCGAAGCCACTCAAGTGCATGGACCACTTGGCCATCCTACCTGAAAACTTGGGTTTTCTCATAATAGTTTTTAGTGGATAATTCGTTATTACACAAATAGCATGTGATTCAAAATAAGGTTGCAGTTTATATGATGCTGTAACAAGTGCAAGTACGAGTTTCTCAAGGGACGTGTACCTGGTCTCTGCAGGGAGCAGAGACTTACTAACATAATAGACTGGATGCTGCGCTCCTTCGTGTTCTCTCACCAGTACTGCACTAACTGCCACCTCGGTTACTGACAGGTACGGGAAGAGAGGTTCTCCAGGTTCTGGCTTCGACAGAAGTGGTGGTGTACTCAAGTAGTTCTTCAGCTCATTGAACGCTTTCTCGTGCTCCTCTGTCCAATCAAACCTTCGAGCCTTGCTCAGTATGTCATAGAATAGCCGACATCTATCTGAGGACCTAGATATAAACCTATTCAAGGCGACAATTCTTCTAGTCAGTCGCTGCACGTCTTTTGGCTTCTGTGGGGACTCCAGCTGGAGGATGGCTTTGATTTGCTCTGTGCTGGCCTCAATTCCTCTATGGGTGACTATGTACCCCAGAAATTTCCCACACGATACTCCGAATGTGCACTTTTAAGGATTCAACTTCATCTTGTATTCTCTCAAAGTGTTGAAAGCGTCCTCTAAATGCGCGGTGTGTTGTGAAGCTTGCTTTGATTTGACGACCATGTCGTCAATGTATACCTTCATGGTGTCGCTAATTTGCCTCTTGAACATCATATTCACCAATATTTGGTAGATGGATCCTGCATTCTTCAGACCAAAAGGCATAACATTGTAACAATAGATACCTCTCTCATACCTGAATGCAGTTTTCTCTTGATCTGCTGGATGCATCTTGATTTGGTTGTACCCACTCCACGCATCAAGGAAAGTCAGCATTTCGTGGCCTGCTGTGGCATCTATATGTGGCAGGGGGAGCGGGTCTTTTGGGCATGCTTTGTTCAGGTTGATAAAATCAACGCACACCCTCCACTTGCCATTCTTCTTTGGAACCACCACCACGTTGGACAACCACTCTGGGTATTTTACTTCCCTGATTTTTCTAGCAGCCAGCAGGTTGTCCACCTCCTGATTTATGACTTGACTCCTCTCTGGAGCAAACTTCCTTCTCTTCTGCTGGATTGGCTTATAGCTGGGATCCACGCTTAACCTGTGGGTTATGACGCTTGGATCTATACCTACCATATCATCACGGGACCAAGCAAAACAATCCATGTTAGTTTTTAATAATTCAATGAGGGTTTGGCGGATGTTACCTGTACATTCTGACCCGATTAGCACTTTCCGATCTGGATGTAGCTTGTCTATGTTGACTTCATCCATCTCCGCCAGAGGTGGTTCGATGTATTCTTGCAGAGGTAGGTGAAGGCTCTGTAGTTGCTATGCTGGGGGACTTGCCGTCTTTTTTAGCGCTATCCTGTAGCAATCCTTAACCTCCCTCTGGTCTCCGCTGATCTTCTGCACTCCCCAGGGTGTTGGAAACTTTAGGCACCGGTGGTAGGTGGAAGTAATTGCCTTCATCTCATGAATCCACGGTCTTCCCAAGATTACGTTGTAAGTAGAAGGACCATCGATGACCAGATACCGCACTTGCTTGTTTACCCCTCTTGCATAGGTTGGAATGGTGATCTCCCCCAGAGAATACTTCGTTTCTCCACTGAAACCTATTAAGGGAACCGTCTTTTTGCACAAGTCCTTTTCGCTAAACCCCATGTTCTGGAGGGTTTCCAGCATGATGAGGTTAACTGAGCTCCCGGTATCCACCAGTATTTTCCTGACAGTGCAATTTCCAATGGAGAGCGTGATGATGAGGGCGTCATGGTGGGATTCTGGAGAAGACTCTACATCTGTTTCATCGAAGGTGACGGCTGGGAGATCCTTGCAGCTGACTCTACAGGAGTACTCTGGTCTATCCCCTCTGGACTGAGAGGCATGTCTCTTGGCTGCTGAATAAGTCAGCTCACACAGATCTGACCCTCCGGTAATCACGTTGACAATTCTGGTGCAGATTGGTGGTGGGAAAGGTAACACTTGATATGCTACATTTACTCTGCTGGAGCCTCTTGGCATGAGGTGATCCAAGTTCCCCTGATCGTACTGGAACTTCACCTCCTTCCTGAGCAGGACACACTCATCAGTGTTATGCCCTATGTCGTCATGGAATTCTCATCTCTTACTGGCGTCCCTCCGGTCGTTGGCGTACTCTTGTCTCCTGGGCCACCTGACTCTGCGCCCTAATTCCTTCAGGGCTTTAAGTACACCGGAAAGGTTGGTGGAGAACCCATATTCGCTTACTTTAGGTGGGAGTCCTGGGCTCTCCCTTCCAATCCCTTTCTTCAGAGACTTTGTTCACATTTCTGTCGTAAGGCTTCAACCTCTCGCCCCTCTTCTCTACTGGTGCCTTTATGGAGACGTGCTCAAAACCGTACGCGGCTCTTCTGGGACCTGAATCTTCCTCCAGCCTGATGGCCGCCATTGCCTTGGTCTGCACATCCTCGAATGTGGCACAAGGATACTTAGTGAGATCCTTATAGAGGTCTGAATCCTGGAGGAGCCTTGGAGAAAGGCTTCTATGGCAGTGGCCACATCACATCTGGGGATGGTGACCTTCTCCTTGTTGAACCTGTTGAGGAAATCTCGTGTAGATTCCTCAAATTTCTGCACCACTCGATACAAGTCACTGGTCTGCTTTTATGGCTTCCTGCTGCTATCAAAATGTTGGTTGAAGGCATTGACCAGGTTAGCGAAGGAGGTGATGCTTCTGTTGGGCAGCCCTACGAACCAATGGAGGGCTGCTCCTGAGAGTGTGGAGCCAAACCCCTTGCACATGCAGGCCTCCTTGAAGGGCCCCGTAGCGGTTACCACCATCATCTTCTGCTTGTACTGATTGATGTGGTCTAGGGGGTCTGCGGTGACATCATAGAGTGTCATGGCTGGTGGCACAAACCCCTTGGGTACAGCAACGCAGGCTAGATCGTCGATGAAGAGTGAATCTGCATAGCTGTCACGGGCTGCTCTTTCCAGGGGGCGCGGCATCCCAAGAATTTTACTGATCAGGTCCCTCAATTCCTTCAGCTCATGGTACTGCTGATCTGCTGTGCTGACTATTCCTTCAAGAGGGTTAGGAACAGGAGGAAAAAAGCTGAAGAGTGTACTCCCTGTCTGGAGTCCTCCAAGGTGTTGACTGCTTGGAGGAGGGGCAGGAGGGAAAGATGCAACTACTGCAGATCTGGACTGCCATTCTGGTGCCTGCTGGAGCGGGGCCTTGGGTGGCCAAATTGCTCCATGGTATGGACTGCCACCACTGGTCGCCAGGTTTATTGGGACTCCTGGCTGCCATCCAGGACTTCTCCGGAAGGTTGGCTGTTGGACATGGTATTCATCCCTGGCGAATTCGTTGGTTGCCATCATGTTTCCTAGTGGACAGGGGTATCTGCAAAAGACAACGAATTAGTTTCTCGATTTTTAGTGCCAAAGGGAGTATTAGCTGTAGTGTAAGATCCGCCGGATGTGGGGCCGTGGGTCAGATAGCCGAGCCCTCGAGGTTCAATGACTTGGCTTGGTGGTGATAGTCCCAAATCTAGCCTGGTGACCAACTCCTGAGGGAGCGTCCTGAAGGTTTGCATGCTGGCGACATGTTCTCTGCGGGTGCCAGACTCTCCTTCGGGTATCAGGGGCAGGACTTCTAGTGACGGTTGGATTGGTGCGGCTGAAGACTTCGACGTTGCCAACATCTGGGCTCTTATGTCTCGATTGTCCTTTTAGCTGGGTCTTCATCGCCTGACGCAGAGCATTAATCCCTTGGAGCACCTCCTTCAGGGGATCTGGCGAAGTTGGAATTCCTGAAAAACCTTCGGGTGTCTTCCCATGGACCGATGTCTTGGATGAGGCGCCTTCTTTGCTGGACTTGAAGGGGTTAAGTGCCTTTGACACCATAGGCACATGGGGTGGCCTTGAAGCTGTCGGCATGGGCCCTGCTGTCAGGCTGGTAGGAATTGCCTGAGTGAATGGCGCGAAAAGTGGACCTGGTGATCCTAGGGGCAATGCTCCTTCAGTGGGCTGAGTCGGGGCCTCCAGGCTGCAGGAAGGACTTTGATCGGATCCGGACATGATGGTATGCAAGTCGTCTCACTGTAGGGTTTGGCTAGCAAACGATCACTTTGCCCCACGGTGGGCGCCAGATTATTTTGCTAAAAATTTACCGGGTTAGGATTTAGGTTGCGGGTTAAAGCGATCGGACTAGCGTGTGCGAATTAATGAACGAATCGAACTGAAAAGATGAAAAAACAATGAACGAAGATCAAAAAGACACGAGATTTGGTGACGCGGAAACCCAATGTGGGAAAAACCGCGGGGGGAGTCGGAATCCCGCCAAGATTCTACTATGAATATGGAGGACGTAATATGAATGATAATACAAGTACTCAAACGATATTTTACTACGAGATGTTTTGCCAGTATATTTGCTCAAGGTTGCTTAGTGTTGAAGATGAGTTGAATGACCCTTCTTGTTGTAATCTTGCCTTTATATTCGTCTTCATCCCCCTTAGCCGTTACTCCAACTTCCTTCCTCTCTTTCTCCTGATTTCTCTCCTCTTCTGGTGGAACTTCCCCTAGGATTTAGGGGGTTGTTCACTGACTTAGTCCGTCACTCGGGATGGGGCTTGCTTCTTTGTACTGGGCTGCTATCCTGGCCGGCCCATTTTTCTTATCCTATTGTACTATTGATTTGGCCCGTCGTTGTATTTGATCTCGGGTTCTGTCTTGTTGATCTCAATTCGTGTTTGACTTATGATTTTCTCGACTTTTGATTTTTGGCTTTCGGGTATCGCTTCACGACTTTTCGTCTTTGATCCTCTGACTTCTTGACCTTGACTTTTTAACTCGAGGAATGCCACGCCGTCTTTTGGGAGCGCGAATTTTATCCCAAACAGGTACCGACCCCCATGTTAGTGGTTTAGCCGGGTGTTTGTAGGGATACCGGCCCCCGTGCTAGTAACGTTGCCGTGCATTAGTAGGGGTACCGGCCCCTGCATTTTGTAAATGGTCTCCGGCCTTTTGGTTATTAATGAAAATATTTTGGCTGATGTAATCTTAGGAGTCAGTAGTCTTGACATCCTACCTCTTTTTTGTATAAATAGGGGCTCTCCCCCATCTATGTCCTCATTTGCTCCTCTTCCATTTTTTCTCTCTAGACTGCCTCTTTCTCTTTCTTTTCTTTTTTCCTTCTTCAGTCAAGTTGCTGTCTTTCTGTACGGAAGTCAGAGGTTGCCGGGGTGACTATCTAGGTTAGTCTATCTCCTTCCCCTTTTTAAAGTGTCCTTTGCTTTTCGTTTATCGAGTCCACTAGTTCCCGCCGGGTTCATTTTAAGGAGGAGGAGGAAGACGAGGTCATGTCGGCCCTCGAGGTGAATGTAGCTTCCGGATCCGGATCCAAAGGGAATGCCGACGTCGATTCATCGGAAGCTGAAGCCGAGGAGGTATCTCCAATTAACAGCCTCCCTATTCGGTCTCTCCGCCTGACGGGAGGGATTTGTCGCGGATCCCCACCGATCAAATAAATAACCGGCAAAACCTAACTAGGGTAGCTAGGGTAAGTCGGGTCGAATCCACGGGGACGGTAAGAGTCATCTAGACCAAGGTCACCCAAAAACGAGACTAAGTCAACGAGCTAAGCTAAACTATGATAGAAGGGGAGAAGGCTAGGCTATAACTAAGGAGAACAACTAAGGGAAACGGGCTAGGATTAGGTCGGGGTCAAAGGGGTAACGGAATGGTCAAGGAGGAGTTAGAGTGAAGGAGGTAGTAGGGTAATCTAGGTAATCTAACTTAGACTCACCTAGAGGTTCCTCATGGAACCCATCCGGCGACACACACGACAAAGGAAGGCAAGAAAAACAAGCATTCCAACCTACTTAGTCATTCAAGCATTCCAACAAACGTGTAATATGCATCACTCAAGAAGAAACCCAAATATTCCACCAACATCTCTAACAAACCCTTAATCATTCAATTAACACTCTAATCACCTTACTAACCCTAGCAAGAACACTACTCTAACATAATCAAACTACAACTAACAAGAACAAGAGAAATCAACCCAAACATCAAAACATAAATGAGTGAAACTAACAAGAACTATGAACTAACAATAACAAAGATTCAAACTTGATAAACAATAAAGGATTGAGAGTAAAAAGGAGAAGAAGATTATACCAACTAACAAGGGAATGAAAAGATGAGAACTTGTATATAAAGAACACCCAAAACATCCACCAATGTTGTCAAGATTGGATGGATTCTTCAAGAGATCCCTTAATACAAGATTCACTAACTAGATTAAGGACTAATTAACACTAATCTACCCTAATCTACACTAATCTAACCTAAAGTAGTCTAGGGTTTTAAGAACATAAGCTAAGATGGTGTCTTAATACAAGAGGGGGGGGGGGGGGTATATATAGGGTTACAAGTGGAAAGGAGAAGAGAAGAATGAAGCGCGGAGCAGCAGCAACCCTTCCCGGCCGGGAGGAGGTGGTCCCGGTCGGGAGGGTGTCGGTCCCGGCCGGGAGGAGCTGGTCCCGGTTGGGACGGACCCAAAATAGGAGCATCCTTTTTTGTGCACCTCATCCCGGACGGGTTGAGGTCATACCCGTCGGGGATGAGTCTTGTAGGCCTCCAATATGATCTTTAAGGTTCCTCCTTGCTTCACATGGACTTCTCATCGATTCTCGGGACTCGAGATCGGGTCTCGGAGGCTCGGGATTGGGTCCCAAGGTCTCGGGGTCGAATCCAAGGCATCGAGTGATCGTTCCTCCGCTTCGTTGGCTCCAAAAAGTGTATGTATTGAGTCGGAATCGCTCCAACTCTTCATGAATGGTCTCGGGAACCTGAAACGAACTAGAGGAAGCATAAGTAGCCCATAAATCGCTCCCAAGGAGCGATTCCACAAGGAAAATGGGACCAAAACACAACAAAATAGGCACTACAAACTACACTTATCAACTCCCCCACACTTAACCCTTACTCGCCCTCGAGTAAGCACAAACTAACTACTAAACTAGCCGAGTGGGTATTAGCGCACCCTACGCCCTTTCAACTCACGCGAGTGCACTTAGAGGAAAAGTGCACTCCGCAAGGCAAGTGGGGTCTTGCGACAAAACTGTGGATGCAACCGGATGGACTAAAGGCAAGTGACAACAAGCGGTGAAAGAAGCACCGGTTTAGGACTCAAGGCAAGTGACAACGTTCCCAAGCTAGCAATACAAACCAAGATGGACTAAACCCTAATAGTATGACGACAAAGCAACAAAAACGTTGGTAACTTACCTCGGTTCCTCCTAACCTTCTAAGAACGTACTACGGGACGATCGGCGGGATGGAAAAATGATGAACCACGGTGTTAGTCGACACTGTAGGTAAGTGAGACCCCGCCCCCTTTAGCAATGACCAAGAGGGTCGTCCCATGTCCGAAACCGCCTAACTAGTCCAAGTAAAAAGTGGAAATGATTGCAAAATGAGGGAAGACCGACCACTACCGCTATCATCCTTCCTAGGGACTCGGTCCTTTGGTAGGCTCTTCACGGTAATGATCGGAAAAAGGCTTATTTTTGTGGGGTTAGAATCTTTTTGTGAGACGATTTTCTTTTGGCATTTTCTTCTTCTTTTGCATTTTTGCTTTGTTTTGCCATGCCATTTCTTTTTCTTCTTTTCTATTTTCTTTTCGGCTTTTGTGCCTTTTCTTTTTCTTCATTTCTTTTCTTTCTTTCATTTTTTCTTTCCTTTTCTTTTATTTGCCCTTCTTGGCAAGATATGGCTTTTTTGTATTTCTTTGTATGACAAGAAAGGGAGAATTCAACAAATTGCAACTTATTGTGTGGGTATGTGTAGGAGGTAGGGGAATGGGTGAGTTGGGAGCGCGCTTTCCCCCTTCAAACCCACAAAAAGTGGAGAACTTGGACTAATCAAACAATCCTCAACATGTTCACCTAAGGGACGGAACTCGACAACCAAGGCCTTTTCACACCGTGGGTGGTCAAAATGGTCAAAATGCAAATCCCGAAGTAAATCCCTAGTAAGCTAGGTGGACTCAAGGTAAAGGACCAACGAATTCATTGATTTAGGGTCATTCTACTAGACTAAAGTCCAAGACTCGATTTACACTACTAGGAAGGGAAAGTAAGCACTCGCACACTAGCCTCTAAACCGGGTTTTCGAAAACCAATTACGCACAAGACAAACAACAAAACACAAAACAAAGACTCAACGAAAATGAAAGAAAAAGAAACAAAAGTAACAAAACAAGAACAACACAAAACAAACACATAGAAAACACAAACGCCACCCCTATCTTCCAAATGAGCAACCAAATCAACCTCGAGCATTACAAAGCTCCTCCCGAGCACACCACATCACATTCTCCTCCAAACTCCGCGAGAGATAAAGAAGAAAAAGGGATAAGATGTTACCGGTAGTCTTGAAAGCTCTCCAAAGCTAGCGGTGATTTAAGCAACCTATATGGAAAGAGGAGGCAAAACACACACAATACAACAAATACACGACATAACGACAAAAAAGGAAAACACACAAAGGGAAAATCTTTTTGATTTTTGTGAAAATTTTCAAATTTTTAGGGTTTTTAAAGATTTTTTCGAAAGACTACAAAAATAAAGCTAACTATGCTAGAATACCACTGCCCCACACTTAAGTCGAGCCATGTCCTCATGCTCGACCGTAGTGTATGGGAGTACAAAAGAAACTACGAAAATAAAGCTAAAAATCAAAAAGTGGAGAAAATGGTAGAATGTGTCCGGCCGGGGTGTAGTCAAGTCACCATGGGCCGAGACAAGAAAAAGATATGGATGGGGGAAGAAATAAAAAGAAGGAAATAAAAGGAAAGGGGAGGGGAGGACTAGGTGTAATCACGTCACCTAGCCCGGATTCCTCCTAAATCCGACTAAATCCTCAAAGAGAAAGAGTGAAAAACTTGTAAAATTTGGATTTTGAAAATGACTCTCGATGTAGTCACATCATCGAGAGTCGGGAGCAAAAACTACCAAGGCCTCGAAGGCCACCATGACAAAGGGGAAGGGGAGAAATAAGGGGAAAACAAGCAATAAAAAAAACGGAAAAGAAAGGATAATTGCCATACCATAGGTTAGCAACTCACTCTCTCCATCGTCTCCTAGATCGATATAGGCACTTGCTTGTCGTCTTCATTGCCATTCCGCTTCGAATCGTGAAAGTATCGCATGGTAGAGGTAGTAATGGTGCGAGGGGGTGGGATTTGATGTGAATATCGGTCTAAAGTGAGGAGGAAATGAGGTTAAGGTATGTAAATGAGGTACATGGGTGGTATGATATGAGAAAGGAAGGTAGGGAGGTTGGGTGGGGGTATACAATGGTTGGGTGGGCTTAAATGTCGAAGAAGAAGCACCAAAAAGGAGTAGGGGGTCATCCCGGTCGGGATGACATACCCGTCCCGGTCGGGAAGCCTCCTTCCCGATCGGGATGACACTCCAGTGAACTCGATTTTTGGCACCCTCATCCCGATCGGGACGGCCCCATCCTGGTCGGGACGACACACCCTTCCCGGTCGGGAAGGGTCTTCACGACTCCCATGACCCCAAAAACCGGCTCCCTTGCTCACGATCCAAGCTCTATCACTAACCACTCATTTCTAGGAGTCACCTTCACTTCACCTATTACAATAAACTCAAAGTACACATCAAATTCTCTCCCTCACAACGCTCATCAAAAATCCAATATTACAAGAATATCAAAAAACAAACAAAATCAAGAGAAAATAAAACACACAAATACAAGCACAAGTATTCTAAAGAGGAGAGGAGGGGAAAATACAACATGACGGTTCTTTAGGAACTCCGTCAAACCTAGGATGGTTGACTCTTCTTCAACCGTAGCCCTCAAGGGCATGGAGGAGCAAGTCGAACGCGCTACCGACATCATAATGTAGGCCCAAGAAGCGCTCGAGCCTAGCCAACCTCCACGGCCTCCAAGGAGGAGGCAAGAAGTAGGATTTCCAAGACCCAAAACCATCATTCATGCCGTCTCCGGGGTCTATCCATCCTACGAGCTTAACCGACCTCTTCCTCCCTAGGCATCGCCTCCAATCACAAGCAAGCTTCATCTCCAAGAAACAAGGCACAAAAAGCGGTTTTGGCCTCATCTCCTCGATGCACACCCCCACACTTTCCTCAAGTTGTGGTTCCCCATCTTCATCACTCGGCCCCACATCATCTTGGAGAAGAGGATCGAAACTTCTACCGGCGGTTTCAATCTCCTCCAAGTCATTGCTTGGTTCACTAGCTAGGGGCCCTTGATGCTTATCCACATTATCGCACAAGGGCAACTCGAGGCTAACAACTTCACCCAACATCCTCACAAATTCTACCAAACCATCCCACTCACCATCCTCCTCCAATTCCTCACCAATGTTGTCTTCACCGAGGGTCATCTCCTCATTCGTCTCCTTTTGGGTAGACGATTGAGGTTCTTCAAAGCAAATCTCTCCTCCAAAGGGAACTACATCGGCGGCTTCATGGTTAGGTTGCTCCTCTCTCTCAAGTGGGCACCCTTCATCTAATCGCGATGTTCGGGATAAATACATTACGGTTTGAACCGATATTGCATTTAATCGAGCATCCATCGCCTCGTTGTCCCTTCGAATTTGGGCCATTAATTCATCTTGTTCTTTTTGCAATTGAAGCATAGAATGATACAACTCCAAGTTTGACGATTGGTGGTCCTTGAGGTCTTGTAAAGCTCCATGATAATCTTGATAATCTTGATGATAATCTTGATTAAACATGGTGTCTTGATGATGCCCAAGGGGTGGAGCATCATATTGTTGGTAGCAAGGTTGGGGTGGTTCGTAGTATTGTGGGTCATGGGGTTCATATTGTGGTTGGGGTGGAGGGTAATATTGTGGGTTTTGGGGGTATTGGCTTCCATAAGTTGAATCTTGATTGAACATGGTGGGTTCACAATCATAGCTTGAGTAATAGCCACCTTGATCGTAGGATTGATAGTCATTCACTTGTCGGTAGCCATTGTCATAATTTTGAAGATCATACCCGTCTTGATTACCCCAAGAAGCTTGATTATAGTAGGGGGACGTCATGTCATACCCTTGGTTCATGGAAGAAGAGGAGTAGCTCATATCGGCTCCCGAGTGTGTGGAGTTTAGATCAAACCCCATGCTCGCTCGAAAATCGTAGCTCATACCCGGTTGGAAACCACTCATTCTAGCAACTGTCCGTTTAAGCGGCTCTAAGTTGCAAGAAGAAGATAGTCACCACCTCTAAGCACAAACTGTAGACTAGGAACAAACGTGAGAAGTCTAGTGCTTTTTGGGCACTAGACAAGAGAGAAATAAACAACACACACACAAGAAGCAAGGTAACAAAAGGAAAAAGAAAAACACAAACACAAGACAAAGCCAAGTAACTAGGAAAACAAAGTCTAAACTAGCACCGTCCCCGGCAACGGCGCCAAATTGACGGGAGGGATTTGTCGCGGATCCCCACCGATCAAATAAATAACCGGCAAAACCTAACTAGGGTAGCTAGGGTAAGTCGGATCGAATCCACAGGGACGGTAAGAGTCATCTAGACCAAGGTCACCCAAAAACGAGACTAAGTCAACGAGCTAAGCTAAACTATGATAGAAGGGGAGAAGGCTAGGCTATAACTAAGGAGAACAACTAAGGGAAACAGGCTAGGATTAGGTCGGGGTCAAAGGGGTAACGGAATGGTCAAGGAGGAGTTAGAGTGAAGGAGGTAGTAGGGTAATCTAGGTAATCTAACTTAGACTCACCTAGAGGTTCCTCATGGAACCCATCCGGCGACACACACGACAAAGGAAGGCAAGAAAAACAAGCATTCCAACCTACTTAGTCATTCAAGCATTCCAACAAACATGTAATATGCATCACTCAAGAAGAAACCCAAATCTTCCACCAACATCTCTAACAAACCCTTAATCATTCAATTAACACTCTAATCACCTTACTAACCCTATCAAGAACACTACTCTAACATAATCAAACTACAACTAACAAGAACGAGAGAAATCAACCCAAACATCAAAACATAAATGAGTGAAACTAACAAGAACTATGAACTAACAATAACAAAGATTCAAACTTGATAAACAATAAAGGATAGAGTAAAAAGGAGAAGAAGATTATACCAACTAACAAGGGAATGAAAAGATGAGAACTTGTATATAAAGAACACCCAAAACGTCCACCAATGTTGTCAAGATTGGATGGATTCTTCAAGAGATCCCTTAATACAAGATTCACTAACTAGATTAAGGACTAATTAACACTAATCTACCCTAATCTACACTAATCTAACCTAAAGTAGTCTAGGGTTTTAAGAACATAAGCTAAGATGGTGTCTTAATACAAGAGGGGGGGGGGGTATATATAGGGTTACAAGTGGAAAGGAGAAGAGAAGAATGAAGCGCGGAGCAGCAGCAGCCCTTCCCGACCGGGAGGAGGTGGTCCCGGTCGGGAGGGTGTCGGTCCCGGCCGGGAGGAGCTGGTCCCGGTTGGGATGGACCCAAAACAGGAGCATCCTCTTTTGTGCACCTCATCCCGGACGGGTTGAGGTCATACCCGTCGGGGATGAGTCTTGTAGGCCTCCAATATGATCTTTAAGGTTCCTCCTTGCTTCACATGGACTTCTCATCGATTCTCGGGACTCGGGATCGGGCCTCGGAGGCTCGGGATTGGGTCCCAAGGTCTCGGGGTCGAATCCAAGGCATCGAGTGATCGTTCCTCCGCTTCGTTGGCTCCAAAAAGTGTATGTATTGAGTCGGAATCGCTCCAACTCTTCATGAATGGTCTCGGGAACCTGAAACGAACTAGACGAAGCATAAGTAACCCATAAATCGCTCCCAAGGAGCGATTCCACAAGGAAAATGGGACCAAAACACTACGAAATAGGCACTGCAAACTACACTTATCACCGCCCCTCCACTTGAGAGCTTCGTCGCGGAAGAAGTGCTTTTATCGCCGAGGAGCCATCGTCCAGCCGCCTAGAGTCGGCTCCAAATGAGATGAAGGAGCCGGAGCAGGACAATGAGAAGGCTCAGGCGACACCGTCTTCCCGTCGCCGTCGGCGAACGCGGGATTCGGTCTCCACTGCCATCAACGTTACATGGCGCCGGCGAGCGATGTCGAAGGATTGTCTGACGGCGGCTTGGCACTTTTCTCTCTGGCTGAAGGGTATGAGTACAAAATGTCGGCTACCAACGGTCTACAATCCTCCGAAAAGCTGTTGTCCCTGTTGTTGTTTCTGTTAGTTCTCGCTTCGTAGGCAGCTAGCCTGCCACGGCGTACAAGGTCCTCGATTTTGTCTTTCAGATTGCGACACTCTTCGGTGGTGTGTCCCTTTTGGTCGTGGAACTTGCAATACTTGCTCTGATTTGTCTTGGAGGTGATCCTCATCGGCCTGGACCGTCCCCACTTCTCATGGTTCTTCTCTATGTCGAAGATCTCCGCCTTCGGGTAGGTGAGTGGCGTGTAGTGGTCGAAGAGTTTCGCGTAGGAGGTTTTCTTCTTTCGCATCGGCTGCGACTTTCTTTCTCTTCTCTCTCCTCAACCGGGCTCTTGACCCTCTCCATACGGTGGGGCCCCCGGGGCGAGGGATCTTCATGTCCTGTAACACTCCGTGTTTTCATAATTTTATAAACATATATAAACTCTTTTAACTCCATCCTTATTATCCATTAATCCATCCATCACTTGTATGCTTGGAATTAATATTTTAGGTTCTCACCCTTCACACTTTTATTTATACTCTTAAATCCCTATGTTTTGGATGGACTAATAAAATGAGGCAATATATTTTCTCATTTACCGTCAGGTTAAAGACGTATTTGGCTCTTGATCAAAACATAAAAGTTTTAGATCTTTCTCTTGACTTTTCAACGCCACCTTAATCGTCTTAATCGAAGTTCTTTAGGGAAATTTATGCTCGAAATGCCACAGACTATCACCGCAACCCACGGACCAAATCTATTTCATCCTTGTCTCTATTTCACTCACACTTCACTTTTTTTTTTCGTCACATGCTTGCAACTTGCCAACTTGACAAGTTGCATTTCCTTGGCCCAAGGCCTATGAGCATAGGTCTATAGCCATGCATGGCTATGGCTAATCATCTACCTAAAACTACTTATCCTTAATTTTGTCCTTAAAATTCAATTGATGAACACTTCACTTCTCCACCATACACCGTGAACCATCAACCCCTTTTCTCACACTCTTTTCTTCATAACTTCATTCCATACTACCCATCCTAATTACCAGTAAGTGTAGATTATTTATTCATTAGTTTTATTCATTTCTAGTATAAATGTGTATTGTTTTCTTGATAAATTTTATTAATCTAAAACTAGGTGGACATGAGACCTTGGTGGAAGGAAACCACTTGAGTTAATATCATCTGTATCCTTCCTATTAGTAATACAAATTTCTCTCAAGGTAACTAGGTTTACTCATTTTCTTGATTTATGAAATTCTAATATTTTTATGAATTTATAATGAGATTGAGGATATATATGAAATTTAAAAATTATGATAATATATGAACTTCATGTATATACTATGTATATATTTTTGTGGTGGATATGTGAATATATGATTGATTTTGTTGTTCATTATTTGATCATGCTTTTTAATTGATTTATCATATAATAATATAAATTATATGGATGATTAAATAATTATATTTTCAATTTATATTCTGATTCTTTTTTCATGTTGATGATGCTGCATATAGATTGTTAAGTTTTTATATTGATTTTCAGATTATTATTTTAGTTTTTATCATGTTATCACATTTTTTTTTTGAATAATCATGCGTGCAATAAATATCCACAATATGTAAATAATTATGAAAAAAAATTAGTTATAATATTAATTTTTAGTATGTAATAAAATTTTGCATGGTGATTTTATAATTTAAATAAGTATTTTTTGAGTTAAATGGGTAATTAGCCGATAAAACCCTCAAGTGTAATAAATACGAAACAAAGTTTTATGGTATTTTATATAAATATATTCTGATTTATTTTAGTTAAAATAAATTTAGAAATGTCATAAAACAATTTTACTTATTTATCTAATTATTTATCCATGAAATTTCCTATTAAAATGTTATTATAAATTATAAGTATAAATACTTGTTAAATAATTAATATGACATTATTTTAATTGAACTTAAAACTTAATTTTATATTATATAAATGATGGGAGTCGGTATCCTGCCACGGGTCGCCCGCCATTTGGGCCCCGAGGGAGTCCGACCCGATGATGAAGACAAGCCTGCTTGGCAGACCACCAAAGCGGGACCTCGCCAAACAGCCTCCTGAAGGCGACCTCAGTCGCTCCAAGCTCCCAGCAGACCCCTCCTCTGTCCGTCAGGGTCAAGCCGCCTGCTGGTTGAGCCAATGGAGCCCCCCTTGCCTGTCGGTCCTCAGGGCACTCTGGCCCCTGGCAGGGCCAGGGGGGAAGGAACTCAGAACCCCTCCAGCCAGACCTAAGGTAAAGAGGTATGAGTGGACGAGGTGAGCCCACGTGTCACCTCCCCGTCCACTCACACCTTCTCTTTCTCTCTCCTTGCCATCTCTTTGGGAAAGGTATAAATACTTTGCCACTTCCCACATAAAAAGGGGTTCGACTTTCTCTCTCTAGACTCTCACTCTAAAAACCGCCACCCTACTCCTCACGAGTAAGGTTCATCAAGGCATTTCACGGACTGACTTAGGCATTGGAGAGGGTTCCCTTGGACACCTCCGAGGCCCTGTGCATTATGTGTGCAGGGAGCAGGCCACCTCCGCCGGGAAGGTCCGATCGCCGGAGTGAGAAGAAAGAGAGGTCCGAGAGGTTGGACGATCATCATCAAAGTAACGACATTAAATACTAGGACCCGAATCCGATTTGGGTCAATTGCTTCCTTAACGGAACAATTTGGCGCCGTCTGCGGGGAAGAAATTTGGTTGTGCTCACGAGTTACCCAAAAAAATCAACCGCAATCAAAGACATGCCTGAGATCGTCGAAGCCAGTTCTAGGGCGGGTCCAACGGTACCACCGGTGATCCCCCTGTATGGCATGCCTCTACCGGAGATAACGCCCGCGACCACAATCCCAGGGGTAGGGCGGGCTAGTCTCCAAGGGGCACCCAACAGAGAAACCACAGTGGCAGCTGGGCAGGTTGGTCATCAGAGGCCCAACTTGAACCTCACCCCTGCCCAGGTTGCACAAACTGCAGCCTTCTTCTAGGCCATGCTCAATAAGGAGTTCACTCCGGAGGACCTGGTCGGCAGGATCGCAACAACCCCAAGGCAACTTCACTTCGAAGGTGTGGAGGGGGCTGGGGGCACGAAGCGAACCGCCGCCAGGAATGTCCATAGATAGGCAAGAAAGACAGCTTAGAGGTATGTGCAGGCCCAGAAACGCATCACCAGGAATCAGAAGCAGCCTGCTCAGCAGCAAGCCTTTTCCATACATACCACGGAGTCCACCTCAGCCATGGAGAGAAAGGGGTTATCCCAGGATCTTCAGGATCAGAGGAGGCACAGGGAACCGGCGTCGAAGCGCCTGGGGGAGAAACAGGGAGGTGTCTTTTCAAGGCTGACACCGGCTGAGTCGCAGAGCTCCAGGGTTGTCCCAGAGCCTACAATCAAGACTCAACGATGGACAACCACTGGAATCAAGGTACCGTCAGGGTGATAATCTTGAGCCACCGCAGAAAAAACGACCCAGGCATCGCTCACCTGCAAGGGAGAACGAAGCTATGAGTAGGCAGGCGCCCAGATACCGCTCCTCCAGCATTGGAGAACCGACCCCTGGCAAAAGGGATGACTACGATTACCAATCTGCTGGGAGCAGGTCAAAAATGACGGGCAGGGCCACAAAGACTCCACTTCACCCTGAGGTGCAGGGATACCCCATCCCGAAAATTAAAATGCCTTCCGTCAAGTTTGACGGAACCACTGACCCAGAGGACCATCTGGCAGCCTATGAGAGCCTTATGGGGATGTACAATGTCGATGATGCAGTTTGGTGCAAGGTTTTCCCCACCACCCTCGTGGGTCTGGCACAAGGATGGTTTAGAGACCTGCCGCAAGGGTCGATTAGCTATTTCATAGAGCTGGCTGAAGCCTTCTTGGACCAATACGCAGGGAACAAGAGGCGCAGGCTAACCCGATTCGACCTAATGACCCTGAGGCAGAAGAATGGTGAAACTGTCAGGGAGTATTTGAAGAGGTTTGACCTGTCTTTCCAGTAGGTCAAAGAAATCGACGACCCAACTACAGCATATGCACTAACCAACTTGCTGCTCCCAGGGGAGATGAAAAACCAAATTATTAGAGCCCAACCAGAAACCCTGGCCAAAGCTCGGAAAATTGCCGAGGGCTTCATGCTGCAGAAGTAGTTCCATAGCCTGTCGGATACCCCCGCAGGGCCTTCCAAGCCACAGGGGGGACCGCAGGGTGGACGCGGCAGGGACGAGGTAGTAAGCAAAGAGATGAGGAGAGGGATACCCCAAGGAAGGAGCGTACGGCTTATCCGCCCAGGTTTGATAGCTACACGGCCCTCAACAGATCAAGAGCAGAAATTTTTGAGCTGGAAAAAGAGACGGCCAAGTGGAACCGCCCAAGTAAGCTGCGCAGTCCAAGAGGTGATCCAAAGAAGTTTTGTACATTTCACGATTGCGCCGGGCATACCACCGAAGAGTGTCGCCATCTAAAAGATGAGATCGAGAAACTCATCAGGAATGGTTGGTTGAGTGCCTATGCTGCGAGGAGCAAGAACCAGAAAGAGCCGGCGGACAAACCTGAAGGCTCAGTACAAAACCGCATGATAATTCACGTGGTGTCAGGGGACGCGGAAGGCCAGATGAGTAAGAGAGGCCAGAAAAGACAAATCCGTGAACTGCGAAACCAGATATGCTACGCTGAGAGGACAGGGAGCCCAAAGGGCATGACCCTGACCATTACCCCCAAGATGCAGGGCGGGTGATCTACCCTCACAACGACCCCTTGGTCCTATCTCTTGACATCAACAACCACATTGTGAGAAGGTGTATGGTGGATACAGGAGCCTACACCAACCTGCTATACAAAGATGCATTCGAAAAAATGAATTTAGAAAAAAGACACCTCAAGTCTGCCCCCGGATCGCTGTACGAGTTCAGCGGGGCAGGCGTGCTCCCAATGGGGATCATCGATCTACCAGTGACGTTTGGGGAGGGAGCCTCAGCCAGAAATATCAGGGCATTGTTTGTTGTAGTGAATGCAAAATCGGCGTATAACGCCCTGATAGGCAGGGCTACCCTGGATGAGATTGAGGCTGCCATATCAATCAGAGCCCTGGCCATAGCCTACGTTACAGATTTTGGCATGGAGGTGAAGGTGTACGGCGATCAAGAATCAGCCAGGCAGTGCTACTCCGTAGCCCTGCGCACCCATGAGACTGAACGAAAGGGTAAACGTAAAGCCGACAGTTGTTGAAAAGGCTGCTTATGCAGTCATCATTGCAGCCAGGAAGCTCAGGCCTTACTTCGACGCCCATCCCGTCGTTGTACTGACTGACCAGCCCCTGGAAAAAGTCCTAGAAAAATTCGAAAAATCGGGAAGATTGCTAAAATGCGCCATAGAGCTAAGCGGGTTAGGAATATCTTATCAGCCAAGGACTACCATCAAAGTGCAGGCCTTGGCAGATTTCCTGGCGGAGTGTTCTCATTCAGAGGAGGACGACCCACCCGCAAGAGAGTGGATAGTATACACTGACGGATCCTCTACAGCCAATGGCGCAGGGGCAGGGATCGTGTTGACCAGCCCTGAGGGAACAGACTTCGAGCATGCGCTCAGGTTCACCTTCCCTGCATCAAATAACGAGGCGGAGTACGAGGCCGTATTGACAGGCATTAATCTAGCCAAGGCCACAGGAGTAGAAAGGCTCGTCCTAGCAACAGACTCCCAACTCATAGCCAACCAGATCAACGGAGAATACGAGGCCAGAGATCAGGCCATGGCCGCATACCTGGAAAAGGTGAAACAGGAGTTATCTGGATTAAAATCTTATGAAGTCAAACAAATTCCTCGGTCCTAGAACAACCGGGCAGACGCCCTGTCAAAACTGGCCAGCTCCAGCCTGCAGGACATACGGAGATAAGTTTGGGTGGACGTAATCCAAGAAAAATCCATCACACCCTGTCAACCGGTCAATGTCATGGAAGAGGCAGAATCCGAAGACTGGATGACCCCAATCATCCAATTCAAGAAGCATGGGACCCTTCCGCAGGACCCAATGCAGAAGAAGAAGATGCCAGCCAAAGCCGCATGGTTCATACTGATCGGCGAAGAACTGTATAAAAGATCATTCTCCTCCCCTCTGCTCAGATGCCTGGGGCAAGACAGGCCGCAGAGGTACTAGATGATATACACTCGGGAATCTGCGACCATCACGTAGAAGGAAGGTCGTTGGCACACAAGGCCTTGAGGGTAGGCTACTACTGGCCGACCCTGCTTGCTGATGTCAGAGACCTAACCCGGAAGTGCAGAAAGTATCAGCTTTTCGCCCCATCAATACACGCCCCTGCTCAGGACCTCAGACCAATCTTGTCCCCCATCCCCTTCGCTCAGTGGGGGATGGATATTCTAGGACCATTCACCGCGGCGACTGGGGGCAGGAAATTTCTGATAGTGGGAATTGATTATTTTACTAAATGCATCGAGGCTGAGGTTGTCCCAAACATAACAGAGTCGGCGGTCAGAAAGGTGATATGGAGAAATATCATAACAAGGTATGGTCTGCCAAAGGTGTTAGTCTTCGATCACGGAAGGCAGTTTGACAATGATCCCTTAGGGGCCTGGCTGGAGAGCCACGGCATAACCGTCGCCTACTCAGCCGTCTGCCACCCCCAGACCAATGGGCAGGCTGAAGCGGCGAACAAGCAGATACTGAACGGGCTGAAAAGGATGGTGGATGAGCTCAAAGAAAGGTGGGCTGACGAGCTCCCAAGCGTACTGTGGTCAATCAGGACCACCAGAAAGGAGTCCACAAGTCAGACTCCATTTGGCTTGGTCTACGGGGCCGAAGCCCTGCTGCCTATAGAAGCCCGAATTCCCACCCTCCAATCCCAGCAGTACAATCAGGCGAGTAATGAAGCTGTAATGTGATGGGAGGGATTTGTCGTGGAATCCCAACCGTCAAATAAAAACCGGCTAATCCTAACTGGGTAGATAGGGTAAGTCGGGTCGAATCTACGGGGACGGTAGAGGCGTATAGACTAGGTCGACCCAAGTACTTGACTAGGTCAACGAGCTAAGCTAAGCTAGAGAATGATAGAAGGGGAGAAAGCTAGACTAAGACTAAGGAGAACACTAAGGAAAACGGGCTAGGATTAGGTCGGGGTCAAAGGGGTAACGGAATGGTCAAGGAGGAAGCTAGAGCGAAGGAGGTAGTAGGGTGATCTAGGTCGGTCCGGGCGGTCGCTACTTAGACCGACCTAGAGGTTCCTCTTGGAACCCATTTTTGGCGACACACATGACAAACGGGGTTCTAGCGCGCTATGGCCTAGATCAAATCCGGGCGGTCGCAACTTAGACCGACCTAGGGGTCGTCCTCACCGGGCTCTCGCAACTTAATGAGGGAACCGAACCCATAACAACTAACACCCACAAGGGAAAGGCAAGAAAAACAAGCAATCTAACTTACTTAGTCATTCAAGCAATTCATCAAACATGTCATATGCATCAACCAAGAGGAAACCCAAATCTTCCACCAACATCTCCAACAAACCCTTAATCATTCAATTAACACCCTAATCACCCTACTAACCCTAGCAAGAACACTACTCTAACATCATCAAACTAATTCTAACAAGAACAAGAGGAAACAACACAAGAATCAAAACATGCATAATCAAACTAGTGATAACTATGAACTAAGAACAATCCAACAATCAAAGATGCAAACTTGGATGAATTAAACAAGATAAGGAGTAAAAAGGAAGAGGATTATACCATACTAGTGAAGGATAAAGATTGAAACATGCATTAATGAAGAAAACCCAAAACAAACCACCAAGGTTGTCAAGCTTGGTGAAGATCTTGAAGAATTCCCTTAATACAAGTACTAAACTAAGATTAACCACTAATTACCGACTAATCTACACTAATCTACACTAATCTAACCTAAAGTAGTCTAGGGTTTGAAGAACATAAGCTAAGATGGTGCCTTAATACAAGAGGGGGGGTATTTATAGGGTTACAAATGGAAGGGAGAAGAGAAGAATGAAGCGCGGGGTAGCAGCAGACCTTCCCGGCCGGGAGGAGGTGGTCCCGGTCGGGAGGGTATCGGTCCCGGCCGGGAGGAGCTGGTCCTGGTCGGGATGGACCCAAAACAGGAGCCCTCTCTTTTGTGCACTTCATCCCGGACGGGATGAGGTCATACCCGTCGGGGATGAGTCTTGTAGGCCTCCAATATGATCTTTAAGGTTCCTCCTTGCTTCATATGGACTCTCATTGATTCTCGGGACTCGGGATCGGGTCTCGGGACTCGGGATTGGGTCCCAAGGTCTCGGGGTCGATTCCAAAGCATCGAGTCATCGTTCCTTTATCTCGTTGGCTCCAAAATGTGTATGTATCGAGTCGGAATCGCTCCAACTCTTCCAAATCGGTCTCGGGAACCTGAAACGAACTAAAGGAAGTATAAGAAGCCCCTAAACCGCTTCCAAAGAGCGATTCTACAAGGAAAATGGGACCAAAACACTACGAAATAGGCACTACAAACCACACTTATCATAATGACAGAGGCTCTTGACCTGGTCGGAGAAGTAAGGCAAGAGGCCTGCGTCAACATTGCCGCCTACCAGCAGCGGATGAGAAAGGCTTACAACAAGAAAGTAAGTGTAAGAAGCTTCCAGGTGGGGGACCTAGTTCTCAGAAAGACACAAGCTGTCGGAAGATCAAGGGAACACGGCAAACTGAGCGCCAATTGGGAAGGCTCATATGAAGTCACCCGGATTATGGGACCAAGAACCTACATAATTGCCAACCCTGAAGGCCAGGAGCTGGCCGCACACTGGAATGCAGATACTTTGAAAAAATACTATGCGTAGAAATTAAGAGTTCTTTTCTAGCTTTTTATCCCTTTCCAGAAAGAACGGCGGAGGACGGTCAAGATAAAATGTCGACGACTCCGACCACAGTGTTTAAAGTTTTTTTCCAAGAAATGAAAAGATCCTCGAATTTATACTCGTTGTCTGTTCAGATTAGCGCTTCACACACAAACGAGCAGGGGGCAATAGAAGGAGGGCCCCTCTGTTGCAAAACCAAGGGAAAATAGACCCCCCAACAACAAGGGAGGGCCAAGTCCCCCAACCCGCCCCTGGGCAGGCAGGAGGCAAGCCCCCTGGACTTCGGCAAGAAGCCAGGGTCAGGCCAGGCCTCATGCGCCAAACCAACAAGGACTGGGGACCCCCCCAACCTTGTATAAAAAACTCAAGTCCCCCAACCTGCCCCTGGGCAGGCAGGGGGCAAGCCCCCTGGACTTCGGCAAGAAGCCAAGGTCAGGCCAGGCCTCATGCGCCAAACCAACAAGGACTGGGGACCCCCCCAACCTTGTATAAAAAACTCAAGTCCCTCAACCTGCCCCTGGGCAGGCAGAGGGCAGGCCCCCTGCACTTCGGCAAAGAAGTCAGGGTCAGGCCAAACCACAAAAGAAAATGATAGCATAAATAACCAAAAGGAGTGCATTCATAAAAAATTTGGAAAAGTTTAACAAAATAGACAACAAAGATCCAAACACAAGAGTTAAAAGGTTACATCAGAGCCTCCTCAGGCGAGCTATTTGCCCGAGCTTCATTCTTAGCAGCATAAAGGGCCTGGAAGGAATCCTCGTTGAAATCTGGAAGCATCTCCCTAATGACCTCCATAATAAACTTTAGGGAAGAAGAAGCTCCAGCGTTAAAGTTCCCCGCCACCGCAGAGTTGGCCTCCTGAATTAAGTCCTTCTTCTCCTTTCGCCTTTCCTCACCCTGCACCCTCAAGTCATCTTGCGCCTTCTGGAGGTCTGAGTCGGCCTTAGTCAGGCGGTCCTCCAACTCAGTCACTTTTCTCTTGAAATGCTCCAGCTCGGCAACTGCTTTCTTGGCCCCCTCCAGCTCGACAACCGCCTTTCTGGCCTGCTCCAGCTCTGCCTCCAAGTTAGCTGCTTCCCTCACAGCCCTTTCACCCTGCGGCATCCAGCAAGCTGCCTGGTCCTTAGCGTCTCCCAGCTCGCCCTCGTTCTTCGCCAGCTGATCCTTCAGATTGGCAATAAGGGTGACATCTCTCTCAACCACCGCCAGGCGTTCAGGGAGGGGAAACCCAGAGGTGACATTTAATTCCTTGTCACTTAAACGGCTGAGAGCCGCCAGCTCCGAAGAGGCTTGGAACACCCTGGAACAGCGCTGAATGAACTGGATCACCTGACTGGTGGAGTAGGTCAAAGACTTGGTAAGATGGTCCGCCAACGCAGTGTTGGAGTCAGAGAGCAGGGCAGAGACATCGATACTCTTGCCAGCAGTGAAATGGAACTCGGCATTTTCTTCAGAGAACAGGGTGCCTGGAATATCGCGAGCAGGACGCTTGGCCTCAGGCGTGTTGGCATACGCCTTCAGGTCCACCACCGGAACGTCGCCCATCGGTTCCTTGTCTTTCCTCTTCCTGCCAACCAGGGGTCGGCTTTCCCCAGTGTCCTCAGAATCTGAAGGCTTTGACCCCACTGGAGGCTAAGTCCCAGCAGGGGGGCCTCCATGTCTGCTAGCAGGGGAAGGAGTGGCCTCTGAGGCAGCCTCCCCCTCTACGTCGCTGGGGGCAGAAGTTGGAGCTGCAGGCTTTTTGGGAGTCGGCTTAGGAGGAAGGGGAGGAAACTTTACCTTGTTGACTGATATGCTCTTTACAAACTTCATCAGGGCTTTCCCACCTTTCTTGTAATTGGAAGGAAGGGAGGGACGCTTGACGGCAGTTGTAAAGTCACTGTCCAGTCCAAGGTCCCTCAACTCCCTCTTTGACCAAAGGCAAGTGGCGAGATCTGCAGAAAATAGAAAAAGTTAGCAAGAGAAGAATACAGAAAAGGTAAGGCTAAAAAATGGCAACTATTATTGGTATCCTTGAACTACCTCCTCCAAGGCCAGGGGTTAGACCCACTGGGGCAGGTAATTGTCGGTAGCGATAAGTTCGGCATGGGGAAGCCAGTGATCTGGCCCAAATGCACCTGATTTGTCCTTAGAGGCGGCAAACCGCTTGACCAAATCCAGTTCTTTATCGGTCAGTTTCACTTCAAGGGCCTTCCCCCCAACGCCAGGGTGGTACTCCTGGCGGGTCTCCAAGCAAGTATTAACATGATTCTTGAAATGTCGGGGAATCCTCCATCCTGTGGCGTTGTGCACGTATAAGAAGTTATCTTTCCAGTCCTTCAGACTGTTCAAAACCGGCCAGACCAGGGAGAAGCTTTGCCTGAGAATGGAGAAATATCTGGGAGAACTCCCGCCCTCAGTGGAGGCCACCATCTGCAGGCCAGCCATAAACCTCAAAGCATCGATAGTGAGCCCCTCGCCCAGAAATAAACAGGTCCAGGTGTAAGCTATCAACGACCTGACCGCCACAGCAGTCAACTGGGCAATAGCCACATTCATCCGCCTAAAAACCTCCTCCAAGAAGGGATGCAGGGGAAAACGCAGGCCAAACTCTAAACACTTGTGGTAGACGGCTATGCAGCCATCAGGGGGATTGCACACGGTATCCCTCTCTCCAGGGACGATGATTGTGTACCCCTCCCCAAAATTTTAAAATATGGCGATGGCCTCAGCAGCGTTCTTCTCCAAAATCAGGTCCCGATTCTTGGAGGCCGGGTAAGTCTTCAGGGGGATCCTATACTTAGTCTTATCTAGATAATAGGTCCTCCCTGGCTCCCTGGGAATAAGTGGGCCGGTAATTGTGGAGGGGTCAATCTTCATCGCCTCGTTATCAGAATCAATGATGTTATAGGGAGCGGGTTCAGGGGAGTTGGCACCCCCACTATCCTCTTAATGGCTCCCCTCAGCCATCCCAACACCAGGCCCCCCAGAGGAGGAGGCAAGGTCGGCGTTAACCCTATCCCTACCCTCCGCCCTTTCAGTTGAAGGATCAGTAAAAGAAAGAATCCGGGCACGACGATTGGCCATGGTGATTAAGGAGAAGGTAAAACGAAGAAATGAAAAGACGAGAACAGGGATTAAGATTCTAACCTAATTAAATGGCCGCCGGATGGAGATGCAAGGAAAAGGCTCCTCAGTCTAAGGCGTTTAACAAAGAAAGTATGAAGGAAAGTTGGTAGTTTTTTCAAATGTGTAAAAGGGGGAAGGGGGGAGGTGAGAATGCTTTTATAGGCAAGAGGAGACGGAAGGTCACCCAGTCAGAAGACTTCCCCAAGAAAGGCCCCCACGTGTCACACAATTTGAAAACCCAACCACCCATCACTTCCCAAGAGGCCTCAAAAAGGCAACAGAGGACAGAAAGTAATCATTGCGTGACGTCACTCATCCAAAAAAAAGCAAAAAAAAGGGACGAACACATGAAAGTCAAAAGCCCACCTTTTTCTCATTAATTAAAAGGCCCAAAAAGGGTCCAAATTACAAAATGGGATAAAAAGAGATTACAAAAAGAGCCTGAAGGTCTGGCTCATCATGCCTGCATGCGTAGGACAGGCCTAATCATCATCAAAACCCGGAGAGTAATCCCCGGGACTATCACAACCACCAGCGTCGGACCCCCAGTCCCCGCTGCTGGAATCCTTGAACGGGTCATCAGGGCCCTCTTCTTCATCCCTGCCGGATGAATAGCCCTGGCCTTCACTATCCCCCGAGTCATGACTGCTCGAGTCCCAGTCCTTGCCATACAGGGCCACCCTGGTGCCCTCGGGGGAGCCGTAGTCCTCTTTTTTCCTCACCAAGGGAGAAGAGGGGCCTGATTCAGGGGAGGATCCGGGGTTAGAGCAGTCAGGGTCAAAATGCTCAGGATGTAGCCAGGGAAAGCACCTATAACATCCCCTGAAGGAGTAACCCCCCGCATGGGTACAGCATTTAGGCCAAGGCCTTGCGGGGGATGAAGACTTTCTACGGCGCTTACTGTGCCTAGACAAAGGCCTCACCCTGACATTCCTTGAAAGACGAGAGCGAGCTCGCCTGCTACGACGAAGGGCCAGGTGTGCTTGCCCGGAGTATCTCAACCTTCAACGCCCCCTGAGACGGAGGACCTTCACATAAACTCCACAACGAAAGACCGTTTTTCTCAAACAAGACATTTCTTTTCTTTAAAGGAAATTGGAGGAAGAAAGAGATGGGTTGTGAAAATGGTGGAGTAAAATCGGAATTTATACAAGGGCAAAGGCAAGGCATTAAATGGCGCCCCAACCATTTTACAAAAAAGAACCAATCACCACGCTGACACGCTGCTCAAAAAGACCGCTCTACAAGAAAAGCAATCATGAGGAAAGACATCCCAACTCTTTGCATACCCAGAGCAATTAAGACTCCCCTCCTTGGGAACATGCGACGCATTAAATGCAAAGACGGAACTCGAGAAGTCAACCTCCCGACATCCCAATCAAGATATCGCCTGCTGAGGAGGGGCCCTGCCCCCCTCAGCCGGCGGGGGCCAATTGATGGGGGTCGGTATCCTGCCACGGGTCGCCCGTCATTTGGGCCCCGACGGAGTCCGGCCCGACGATGAAGACAAGCCTGCTTGGCAGACAACCAAAGCAGGACCTCGCCAAACGGCCAACTGAAGGCGACCTCAGTCGCTCCAAGCTCCAAGCAGACCCCTCCCCTGTCCGTCAGGGTCATGCCGCCTGCTGGTTGAGCCAATGGAGCCCCTTCTGCCTGCCGGTCCTCAGGGCACTCTGGGCCCTGGCAGGGCCAGGGGGGAGGGAACTCAAAACCCCTCCAGCCAGGCCTAAGGTAAAGAGGTATGAGTGGACGAGGTGAGCCCACGTGTCACCTCCCCGTCCACTCACACCTCCTCTTTCTCTCTCCTTTACATCTCTTTGGGAAAGGTATAAATACTTTGCCACTTCCCACATAAAAAGGGGTTCGACTTTCTCTCTCTAGACTCTTACTTTAAAAACCGCCACCCTATTCCTCACGAGTAAAGTTCATCAAGGCATTTCACGGACTGACTTAGACATTGGAGAGAGTTTCCTCGGACACCTCCGAGGCCCTATGCGTTCTGTGTGCAGGGAGCAGGCCACCTCCGCCGGGAAAGTCCGATCACCGGAGTGAGAGGAAGGAGAGGTCCGAGAGGTTGGACGATCATCATCAAAGTAATGACATTAAATACTAGGACCCGAATCCGATTTGGGTCAATTGTTTCCTTACCGGAACAATAAATTTTCATGGACAGTATGTAATTTTAATTTAATCATTTATAATGTGTAGTTAAGCATATCCATGATTGTTATAATAATTAAAAATATAAGTTTTCGTCACCCTAAATAATACTGCTTGTTCACAATTAAGTAAAATTTAATTTTAGAAAAGAATAGAATAGTAGTTGTGATGCAATTGTTAGATACAATGTCCGTTTACTTGATGGTCAGGGTTTAAACCTCATTGCTAGCGTATTTTGTACTTCTTTATATTTTTACTTACATCTTGTTTTAAAATTAAATTTTATAATTACTTCTTCATATTTTCACTTACATCTTGTTTTAAAATTAAATTTTATAATTATTATTTAATGATTTATTATACTATGTGAATAAATTACATGTTATGATGTAAAACATAAACATGCTTATTTTAAGAACTAAATCTATTACTTTTATAAATATTAATTATTTAATGCTTTTCAACTTTTATTATGTATTATAAATAATAAATTGATCATTTATTTAATAAATGAATTTATATTCATGTGTAAGAGAAATATAAAATATTTTAATTAATTGTTGTACATGTCATATGCTCTAATACTATTTACTTAATCATATGGTTAACATAATTTATTTAGTCCTTATGTTCAAATTATATACCTTCGATAAATGGTTGTTTTAAGCGATATTGATTTTTGTGGTGAAAATTTATCTTATACTCTAGCAATTCTATTATACTTTATTTGTATTGATGCTATTAAAATTGATTTCTCGGTTATGAGCATTTGGCATGTTAACATGGGGTTATCCTTGGTGCCTAGATATTATCTTTTGTTCATTGTTCCATTTTATATATGGTATGGCTAGAGTATAAGATATCGAGTAGATTTCAGGTTATTGGTCTACTCGAGAAGAGCAATACCAAACTAGGTAGGTTTCAGGTGTTTGGCCTACCTAATACCCTGGCATGGTTTCAGGTTATTGGCACGCTAAGGGTTGACCGTTCCTTATGGAATACTCTTATGAGTCTATGGATATGTCGTTTGAGGGTCAAGGATCCGCACTTTTACGCCTTAACTAGACGTTTCGTCCCTCGAAAGTTTGGCCAGTCTTAGACATGGGTTCACGGTTATGTGTCCCACCATAGGGTTATTTTGGTGTCAGGTTATTGGCATCGAAGTTTAGGATTTCAGGTTATTGGCCCTAGACGGTGCTCGTTCTTATCTCGTGTTATTCTATATATTTTGGTTCGAGTTCTGGAAGGGCGTATCAGTTCTGCATTATATTTATTTATTTATTTATGACTTGGTATTATTTACGTTGTTATTTATTCCTTGCTACTAATATTTTATCACATGTTAGGATGAACTTTATATGCTATCATGTTTTTAAATGGAGTATACGTTATCTCTTATTATATTCTCATAACTATGATTAGATTTTCATCAGTCACGACTGGGAGGACCCCTAGTTACTCCCCACTGACGGTGGACTTTTATTTATTTTTTTAGGTTGATGTGCTACTTGGCCGTGAATGGGGTTGACTTGAGAGAGAATACATATTAAATAATATGTCTAATAATTGAACCTTGTAGTTTTATTTTGATAGGGTTTCAATTTCGAGTGTAGTTGTATGCGTTAAGACATATTAATTATCTATCTTGGTAACACTCGGATTTAGTTAACCATGGTGTTTCCGCCACCATCGTATATTATTAATATAATACGCTATAATTATCTATCTTATTCCTTTTGTTTAAATCTGGGGAGTTATAGTTGGTATCAGAGCCAGAACACTCCCAACACTCTCGGATTGAAATAAGACTTAAACAAATATTAGTTTGACTAAAAGAGAGTTGGGTAGAAACAAGTAATGACTTGATTATTGTTTATATTATGGGTCGTTTACTTGTGGACAAGACATTTCTTTGTGTCTTACTTGTGGATAAGATATTTCTGTTACTAATTCCTCATGGCTGAGTAGTTGCATGTAAGTGGTAGCCTATGATCCCTACCACTTGTTATCTTTGGATGTAGATTAATACTCGTCAAGGAAAATACCAACTCTAAGAATGAAGAGGAACATGCTCAACACCTGAGGTCGATATTGGAGACGTTAAGAAAGCAAAAGTGGTTTGCAAAGTTTTCAAAATGCGAATTTTGGCTTAAGAAGGTCGTATTTCTAGGTCATGTCGTTTTTGGTGAAGGCATTAACGTCAATCTAGCTAAGGTTCAAGCTATAGTGAATTGGGAAAGTATGAAGAATGTGAGGGAAATACGTAGCTTCTTGGGTCTAGCAGGATACTATCAAAGATTCATTAAGAACTTCTCAAAGGTAGCAAAGCCAATGACTTCGTTATTGAAGAAGAAGTTGAGATATGTATGGTCTAGTGCATGCGAAGTGGAATTTAAAGAGTTAAAGAAGATTAATGTCAGCACCAATTCTGGCTTTACCCGAGAAAGAGTGGACTTTGATGTTTACGGCGATGCATCAAAGAAGGGACTCGGATGTGTGTTGATGCAAAATGGAAAGGTGGTGGCCTATGAATGCGAGAAAAATTATCCGACTCATGATCTCGAATTGGCAGCGGTAGTCTTTGCTCTCAAGATTTGGAGGCACTACCTTTATGGGGTATGATCATGCAACTTTACACTGATCACAAGAGTTTAAAGTACATTTTTACCCAAAGAGACCTAAACGGGAGGCAAAGAAGGTGGGTAGAGTTGATTAATGACTATGACCTCCAACTCTAATACCATGAAGGTAAGGCCAATGTGGTGGCCGATGCATTAAGTAGAAAAGAAAAACACACAATGAATGTCGTCATAGTGTTCCCCGATGACCTTTGTCATGAATTTTGAAGGTTGAATTTAGAGGTAGTTCAGCAAGGAAGTATCGCTCTGAATGCTAGGAGTGCTGAACCTGAGATCTACCACGAAATTCGAATAAAACAACAAGAGGATCCAGTGTTTGAAGGCCTGCGTGCCAAGGTCAGTAAAGCAAATGATTTTGAAGTCTGGGCAGATGGAAGTTTAAGATTTCAAGCTAAGGTAGGTGGTGCATCCCTAATTGTGATGATCTTAAAATGAAGATTATGCAGGAAGCTCATAGTACACCATACTCTATTCATCCTGGTGGGGATAAGATGTATAAGGATTTGAAGAAATTCTTTTGGTGGCCTAACATGAAAAGAGAAATTGCAAATTTTGTGGCCAGATGTCTTACCTGTGAGAAAGTAAAATTCGAACATACCAGGATTCCATCTGGGTAGCCCTTAGAAATATGTCTTACCTGTGTAAAATATGTCTTACTTGTGTTCCTGGCGGTCTCTTGCAGCCCTTAGAAATACCAGTGTGAAAATAGGATTCCATCTCCATGGACTTTGTAACTGGGTTACCAAGGTCGCCCACGGGAAATAATGCCATTTGGGTAGTGGTGGATCGTTTAACTAAAGTAGCTCACTTCATTCCAATGAAAGATACGTCGAGTTTGGATGAGATGGCAGTGACATACCAAAGAGAAGTTGTTAGATTTCATGGAGTTCCTAAAGACATAGTTTTTGATCGTGACCCATGATTTTATTCGCATTTTTGGAAGAAGCTCCAGGAGGCATTAGGTAGTAACTTAAAGTTGAGTACATCTTTTCACACTGCTAAAGATGGCCAAACCGAACGCACTATTCAAACATTAGAGGATATGCTCTGAGCGTGTGTGCTAGAATTCCAAACAGGATGGGAGAAGAGTCTTCTCTTAGTAGAGTTCTCGAACAATAACAGTTATCACGCTAGTATCAGGATGGCTCCATTCGAGGCTTTATATGGGAGGAAATGTCGAAGTCCTTTATGTTGGGATGATATTAGTGAGGTTGCAGTTGTTGGCCATGAGATGATCCGAGAGTCCATTGAGCAGGTTAAGTTGATCCGGGAAAAGATGAAAACGGCTCAAGATCGGCAAAAGTCATATGCTGACTTGCGTCGAAGGCAAATAGAGTTTGATGTTGGGGACAAGGTCTTTCTTAAGGTGTCACCCATGAGAGGGGTGAAGAGATTTGGAATTAAATAAGGGAAAAAAGAGTCCTAAGTTTGTAGGACCATATAAAGTACTTGAACGAATTGGTGAAGTAGCTTATGAGTTAGCTTTACCCCCTAATCTGTCTAAGGTACATGATGTCTTTCATGTATCTCAATTGAGAAGATATCGGAGCGATCCATCTCATGTACTTCAGTCGGATACAGTCGAAGTGGAACCGAATTTGACTTATGAGGAGCAACCCATCCAAATCTTGGATAGAAAGGATAAAACCTTAAGGAATAAGGTTGTACCATTAGTAAACATTTTGTGGCGTAGTCAAAGGTTTGAAGAAGAAACATGGGAGACAAAGGCGTCCATGTAAGCAAAATACCCTCACTTGTTTGATACAGGTACACACTAAATCAAGTATCGAGGATGAAACTTTTCTTAAGGGGGGAGGGTTGTAACACCCCGTGTTTTCATAATTTTATAAACATATATAAACTCTTTTAGCTCCATCCCTATTATCAATTAATCCATCCATCACTTGTATGCTTGGAATTAATATTCTAGGTTCTCACCCTTCACAATTTTATTTATACTCTTAAATCCCTATGTTTTGGATGGACTAATAAACTGAGACAATAAATTTTCTCATTTTACGTCAGGTTATAGACGTATTTGGCTCTTGATCAAAGACATAAAAGTTTTAGATCTTTATCTTAGCTTTCCAACGCCACCTTAATCGTCTTAATCGAAGTTCTTTAGAGAAATTTATGCTCGAAATATCACAGACTGTTACCGTAACCCGCGGACCAAATCTATTCCGTCCTTATCTTTATTTCACTCACACTTCACTTTTTTTTTGTCACATGCTTGACAAATTATCAACTTGCATTTCCTTGGAGCCCAAGGTCTATGAGCATAGGTCTATAGCCATGCATGGCTATGGCTAATCATCTACCTAAAACTACCTAGCCTTACTTTTGTCCTAAAAATTCAATTGATGAACTCTTCACTTCTCCACCATACACCGTGAACCATCAACCCCTTTTCTCACACTCTTTTCTTCATAACCTCATTCCATACATACTACCCATCCTAATTACTAGTAAATGTAGATTATTTATTCATTAGTTTTGTTCATTTCTAGTTTAAATGTATATTGTTTTCTTGATAAATTTTATTAATCTAAAACTAGGTGGACAAGAGACATTGGTGGAAGGAAACCACTTGAGTTAATATCATCCATATCCTACTTATTAGTAATAATAATTTCTCTCAAGGTAACTAGGTTTACTTATTTTCTTGATTTATGAAATTCTAATATTTTTATGAATTTATAATGAGATTGAGGATATATGAAATTTAAAAATTATGATAATATATGAACTTCATGGTATATATTATGTACATATTTTTGTGGTGGATATGTGAATATATAATTGTGGTGGATATGTGAATATATATGATTGATTTTGTTGTTCATTATTTGATCATGCTTTTTAATTGATTTATCATATAATAAATATATAAATTATATGGATGATTAAATAACTATATTTTCAATTTATATTCTGATTTTTTTTCATGTTGATGATGTTGCATATAGATTGTTAAGTTTTTATATTGATTTTCAGATTATTATTTTAGTTTTTATAATGTTATCACATTTTTTTTATGAATAATCATGCATGCAATAAATATCCACAATATGTAAGTAATTATGAAAAAAAATAGTTATAATATGAATTTTTAGTATGTAATAAAATTTTGCATGGTGATTTTATAATTTATATAATTATTTTTGGAGTTAAATGGGTAATTAGCCGATAAAGCCCTCAAGTATAATAAATACGAAATAATTTATATGGTATTTTATATAAATATATTCTGATTTATTTTAGTTAAAAACAAATTTATAAGTGTTAAAATATTCTGATTTATTTTAGTATAAATCTATATTCTGACTTATTTATCTAATTATTTATCCATGAAATTTTCTATTTAAATGTTATTATAAACTGTAAGTATAAATACTTGTTAAATAATTAATATGACTGAACTTAAAACTTAATTTTATATTAAATAAATTTTTGTGGACAGTATGTAATTTTAATTTAATCATTTATAATGTGTAGTTAAGCATATCCATGATTGTATAATAATTAAAAATGTAAGTTTTCGTCACCCTAAATAACACTGTTTGTTCACAATTAAGTAAAATTTAATTTTGAAAAGAACAAAGTAGTAGTTGTGTTGCAGTTGTTAGACACAATGTCCCTTTACTTGATGGCTAGGGATTGAACCCCATTGCTAGCATGTTTTGTACTTCTTTATATTTTCACTTACATCTTGTTTTAAAATTTAATTTTATAATTATTATTTAATGATTTATTATACTATGCGAATAAATTACATGTTATAATGTAAAACATAAACATGCTTATTTTAAGAACTAAATCTATTATTTTTATAAATATTAATTCTTATTTAATGCTTTTTAACTTTTATTATGTATCATAAATAATAAATTGATCATTTATTTAATAAATGAATTTATATTCATGTGTAAGAGAAATATAAAATATTGTAATTAATTGTTATACATGTCATATGATCTAATACTATTTATTTAATCATATGGTTAACATAAAATTTATTTAGTCCTTATGTTCAAATTATATACCTTCGATAAATGTTTCTTTTACGCGATATTGATATTTGTGGTGAAAATTTATTTTGTACTCTAGCAATTCTATTATACTTTATTTGTATTGATGCTATTAAAATTGATTTCTCGGTTATGAGCATTTGGCACGTTAACATGGGGTTATCCTTGGTGCCCAGATATTATCTTTTGGACCTTGTTCCATTTTATATATGATATGACTAGAGTATAAGATATCGAGTAGATTTCAGTTTATTAGTCCACTCGAGAAGAGCAATACCAAACTGGGTAGGTTTCAGGTTATTGGCTTACCTAGTACCTTGACAAGATTTCAGGTTATTGGCCTGCTAAGGGTTGACCGTTCCTTGTAGAATACTTTTATGAGTCTATGGATATGTCGTTTGAGGGTCAAGGGTCCGCACTTTTACGCATTGACTGGTTAAGGGTCCATACTTTTACGTCTTAACTAGACGTTTTATCCCTCGAAAGTCTGGTCAGTCTTAAACATGAGTTCACGGTTATGTGTCCCACCATAGGGTTATTTTGGTGTCAGGTTACTGGCATCGAAGTTTAGAGTTTCAGGTTATTGGCCCTAGACAGTGCTTGTTCTTAGCTCGTGTTACTCTATATATTTTGGTTCGAGTTCTGGAAGGGCGTATCAGTTCTGCATTATATTTATTTATGACTTGGTATTATTTACGTTGTTATGTGTTCCTTGCTACTAATACTTTATCACATGTTACGATGAACTTTATATGCTATCATGTTTTTAAATGGAGTATATGTTATCTCTTATTATATTCTCATAACTACGATTAAATTTTCATCAGTCACAACTGGGAGGACTCCTAGTTACTCCCCACTGACGGTGGACTTTTATTTTATTTTCAGGTTGATGTGCTACTTGGTCGTGAATGGGGTTGACTTGAGAGAGAATAAATATTGAATAATATGTCTAATAATTAAACCTTGTAGTTTTATTTTGATCGAGTTTCAATTTCGAGAGTAGTTGTATGCGTTAAGACATGTTAATTATCTATGTTGGTAACACTCGTATTTTAGTTACCCATGGTGTTTCCGCCACCATGGTATATTATTAATATAGTACACTATAATTATCTATCTTATTCCTTTTGTTTAAATTCGGGGAGTTACATGTCCCTACCGGTATTCCTCTTCAATCATGTACCTCTCGGCAATCCAAGTGGTCTTCTGGGTCTTTATTTCCGTTAAATTGGACGCTTGAGGGACGAGCGACTCTACCACCTCCGGGTGTAAGGGTGACGTCGTGGGCCGTCCCTTTTGTGGGGCCCAATTTGGGGTTTCCACCAGCTTCGAATCTGTAACTCCCCGGCCCAAACTAGGACCGGAAATATTAGTCAAGGTAGCTCGCTAGGCTCTGTACTGGTCCCACAGACCAACACGAGTCCTTTCCAGCGCATTTTGTCCTCACTCGTTCACATCCCAGAAACTTTCCCAGGAGGTCACCCATCCTTAGACTACTCTCACCCAAGCACGCTTAACTGCGGAGTTCTTTTGCATGGATGACCAGAAAAGAAACTGCACTTTGTTAATATGAGTAGCACTTTCAATTCTTTTAAGCACCAGTCATTTAAGCTCATAAATAGAACATCTTCAATCAATGTGGGGTGTTTCAGACTTGCCCTCGTCTTTTACCGTAGCTTTCCCAACCTTCCTGGTCGAGTATCGAGTCCTTGAGATGGATGGGTCCGACGTCTGACTCTGTCGACTTTGCTCCCTGGCCCTCTTTGGGGACTTAGGGGTGAGCCGACTAAAAACAGACCCAAGCAAGGTTGGGCTCATGGAGCGGGATCGCGCTGGACATTCCCCTTCCCTTAGCCCTCTCAGTCTGTCTTGGATTCTTCTGGGGCGCTGGTCTTCGCCCACGCGGGAGCCTAGACGGCATATAGCGGTCCTTTTCGAGCTGAGGGTGCGTCGGGCTTTCTTTGATTTGGGCCCGAGCCTATCACTCATGGTGGGCGTGAGGCTGCGCCTCCGGCCTCTCCCCTTTCCCTTGGAGGTGCTCTGTCTTCTTCATCCGCCAGCTTTTCGCTCATAATGGGGATGATGTGCGCCCAGGTGGCGATGGAGGTGACAATGCTAAGGTGTACGGCTAGGAGGCTGGTAACCTTTCTTCCATCGTTCAAACTTTAGTCGCTCTCTCGCCTGGCGGTCGAGCTCTTCCCTTGCTCTATGTCCCCTCTCCTATATGCTAAAAAGTTTAGGGAAGAGTTGCCTAGGAGACACATTGACCCTCTGGGGACCACAACGGTCACGACAGCAGTGGTCAGAACTGAAGATTTGAGTAGGGCGGCGAAGAATTTTTTGGCGGCGGAGAGCTGCTCTAGGGTGAACAGTCCCACAGGTGCCTCGATCGTGATCGTGGCCACCAGGATTGAGATGTCTGCCATCACCCCTTTCCTTTGTCACCACCTCTAGGTGGAAGGTTCAAGGACGAGGATACCTCCTCCAGCATGAGCTCGGCCGAGGTAGAAGTTACTTGTGGGGGTGCTAGCGGCACCTTGATCAGTCATGTTAAATTTTTCGTTTGCTTGATGGTAGGGAGCTTTTTGTAAGTGGTCCCCATAGACGACGCCAAATTGTTTGGGGTGCAAACAAGAAAAGTACTTCAGTTAGGGGTAGCCAGCTGATCTCCCTTGTCAAGCCTGCTTGAGGACGACTTCGTCTTGTCACTGCACAGGCAACACACAAGGGCCTTGGAGGGTGTCCGAGGTTGCCTCTCTGACGCTCAAGTCAATGAATGGGACAAAGTCGATATGATCGTCTTAGTAGAAGATTTTACCATGCTTTTATTGAGATAAGTTGTATTATTTTTTGTGAACCTTTTGCATGTGGGAATAGTATCCTTATGTATAGACGAGGCATTCTGTACGGACTGGTCCATTTGGGTCCCATTGGGCCATGGCCGGCTAGGACCAACCATGTCGGCTCGTTCCTGAGTGGTGATCAAGGCCCATCCTAGCCATAGAGGGCGTCCACAACCGGATATGCCTGCTGACCTGACTACCGATCCCCATCAGTATCAATTTTAATAAATCTGATAAAATACGTATTATTGGAGTAGTTAAACTAGAGTAGTATAGGTGACCATTTACCGGTATAACCCTTCCACTTTTCGTTTTACCTTTAACTTTATTCAACGACAATAATATCAACTATATGGCGTCTTCCCAAATAATATCAATTGTAATAAATATGAAAATAATACGTATTATTGGAGTAGTTAAACCAGAAAAGTATAGATGACCGGTTAACGGTAGAACCCGTCCACCTTCCTTTTTTGCCTTTAATTTATTTCATATTACTTCGCTCCCTTTCACTTAGTGTACGGAGCATTAAACGTCATTAATGTCCTATGTCTTCCTCTTCCTTCAACCTCACCAAGTCTAGCTAACAACACAATCATACACCAAAATCAACACGTTAATCGAAACAAAACCTATATAGGAATACCTTAAGAGAATCAGAGGCTTTCTTCAGCTTAATTTCAAGCTCTATTATATTAGTAGCCTTACGTACTAAACCTAATAAGTAATAACGGATGTCAAAGGTCGTATAAAAGTCACTGCCTCCGCCAAATCCGGTTGTTTCCTCCAGCTATTGGACTCATCGATAAAACTCTCCCCCTCCCTCCCTCTTTATCGACAACACCAAGGAGAAGATGCAGGTTGAAGCACAATTTCGAAGCCCAAATATTTTTAATTTTTTTTGATGATGCACATCTGCCATTAATGAAGAGAAGGAGGGTGATGAAGAAAGGGGATGAAGGAGAACTAAGAAGGAGCAGACCTGACAAAACTGATCCGATCAGAATAAGTCAACCCGAACCCAACTGTGGACGTCCGTCCGCACCGCCCGGCGCCCCGCGCGCTCCCGCGCGGGACTGACCCATTTTTCAACGTGTGGCGGCGGCCACCCATTCGGCCCCTTGAAGTCGGGGGCCGGTCTGATCTCGCGTACGGGGCGATGTTTCGGACCTCGATTCGGATGACGATCCGGACTTGTACTAGACGGGTGCGGGCACCTGTGTTTCCATTTGGAATCGATCGAGTCGTGGTTGTAAATGTTTAAAGGTCGATTCATTTGGTAAGGCGACCTTTTTAGTGAACTGAATTCGTTGCCGATTTGTGGAGTCGCCACCGAGTCAATAATGGGGACTCGAAAACCGTTCAAGTCAACTTTGATCCCTAGCCGGCTTAAAGTTGAGGGGCACAGGACCTAAAGTTAAAGACTTGTACCCTTAAGCACTCCATGCCTGGAATGACTCTCATTGCCAATGGTTTCGGACATCCGGAAACCGTCGATTCTGAGTAAGGGGTGAGGGTACGTATTGGAAAGCCAACATCCTATAGATGTCAACACCCAATCCCGCCCGCACCATAGCGGCTTCTACTAATCAATCGGTGGGCTGATAGCTTTGTTCTTTTGTTGTGGCGGAAGTTGTGGCGGAAGTACTCTAACATCCATTGTTTTCACCCTATACCCTTTTCTACGTCGGTTGTTTAAAGACAAGTAGGTTTTGTCGTCAAAGTAGTTGTGTTATACGTATAGAGTACTAGTATTATACGTATTACCAAATCAGTTTTAACGCGATAATACGGATATTAGTTATTCTCGTGATATACCTTACCTTGTATTCTGCTTAAGATGCGTCGGTTCGGTATTAATAAAGATGCGTCGAACCTAGTAAGGCAAGCACCCGGACTAATATGGAACCCGACCAACGCTTTGTTCAGTTTTAGTTGTTTCACATTTTGAATTCCGTGTTAGGTGATTTAACATGCGATTATAAGGTCATAAAAGCGATAAATCATACGAAAGCGGTAAATGCGAATGTAAGTAAATCACATTGTAAGTAGTTGCACCCTCAGAGTATACACTAAACGGGACACGATGCATAGATAGTTGAGAACGGATCTCGGAATTACTCGGGTCTATTTAGTGTATTTTAGTGTTTGTGGTTGAAGTTGAGACGTTAAGTGTTTTAGTACGTGTAATGGACCTAGTGTCCATGCCTAGTATTGTCGTAGTGCATAATAAAAGAAAGTGCGAAAACGTAAAGTTTTATTTAGATGACAACCTAGTGACGACTCGTCTTCAAAGGCGGATCCTCCTAGTTGCCTGGTGATTTCGGCAGAGTTTCGTTACCGTTGACCCTTCCTGCGGCTATTCCGGCAGAGCTTCGTTACTATTTGCTGATTTTGCGGCTAATCCGGCAGGGCTTCGTTACTAGACTATGGCTAGTCGAACACAGGCACCTCGGAATCGAGTGGAGTGCTCCCAGGTGAGGAGTAGCGTCGATGTCGCTTTCATCGGAACTACGATCGAGTGGATCGTTTGCTTCGGGTGTCGGAGTGCAAGCCCTTAGCGAGAAAGTAGAGGGAGAAGAGAAGAGTTGTGAATTGTGTCGAATGAATGAGGTGAGAGGGGATTTTTATAGGTGTTTTCGGCCGTCGTCACCCATATAGACGCATGAGTCCAGGCGCACCAAGACTCAGGCGCCTGGGTTCAAGCATGGGAAGACTCTGGCGTGCGAGGTGAGGCGCTCGGTGTTTTGAAGATACGATTTTGGTACTTTCCAAAACCGAGAGATGGGTGTATAATACGTATCTTGAGGACTAAGGTTTCCCCGGGTTTGACATAGCGCAGTGAGTTTAGTGGGCTTCGGGTGTGCATCCCGAGGTTCGCTTGGTGCGATGCTGACTTGGTTTGAGTTTCGGGACCGACTCGGGGTCCCGATGTCAGAATTGACTCTAATTAGTGTTTATGCGACTGTAACGACACGACTAAGGCTGCCATCATGTTAGTTTAATTTTTTCGAGTAATTTATTTGACCCGTTGCAGTCCTATCGTCATCGGTGTTTGTTGGGCACTTCTGCAGCCACCAGGTCCAAATATGGGTGTCTACAGAAGTCCCCACTTTGACTGAGGCTTGGACAAGGCGAAAGTCAAAGTATAGCCACCTAGGTCAATCGAGGATTACGACCTGGTGGCTGTCTGCTCGGGTCGTTTTAAGTCCATTGAACTACATGTTGAGGCTCGCCAGCCAAGGCTTAGAAATCGTACCTGACGTCTTCGCTTGCGGTTGCTTGCTTGGGTCCGGGCCGGTGCTTGTCATCTCGTTCTCAGGTCTTCATGCTCGTGTGTTTTGCCTTTTCGGATTGTTTAAAAGTTTGTTCAATTTTAAATGCCTTTGTGTGCAGGTGACGCGTTAAGCGTAGATGTGAAGAATGTTCATATGTGTTGGCTTCATTTTGAACACCTGTTTTTGGGATGCTTGTGAACCCTTGGACTCAATGAAATAAAACGTTCGAGGGCGTCAGTCTCCACTCGAGCGGTCATTTTCGGGATGCTTGTGACCCCTTGAACGAAATAAAGCGAAATAAAATGTTCGAGGGCGTCAGTCTCCACTCGAACACTTGTCTTTGGGATGCCTCTTACCCTTAGGACAAAATAAAGCGAAATAAAATATTCGAGGTCGTCAGTCTCTACTTGAACACTTGTCTTTGGGATGCCTCTGACCCCTAGGACAAAATAAAACAAGATAAACTATTCGAGGGCGTTAGTCTCCACTCGAATAGCTGTCTTTCGGGATGCCTATGACCCCTATGGCAAAGTAAAACGAGATAAACTACTCGAGGGCGTCAGTCTCCACTCGAATAGCTGTCTTTCGGAATGCCTATGACCCCTAGGGCAAAGGTTGTCGTTGCTGTGCCCTCAGGATAACTAAGACCCTTTAGGCAAGGTTACTGTTGTTGTGCCTCTGGGATAACTAAGACCCCTCGAGCAAACTTGCTGTTGCTGTGCCTCCGGGATAACTAAGTCCCCTCGGGCAAAAAGTGTTGTTGCTGTGCCTCCGGGATAACTAAGACCCCTCGGGCAAAATTGTTGTTGTTGTGCCTTTGGTATAACTAAGACCCCTCGGGCAAAATTGTTGTTGCTGTGCCTCCGGGATAACTAAGACCCCTCGGGCAAAATTGATGTTGCTGTGCCTCCGGGATAACTAAGACCCCTTGGGCAAAAATTGTTGTTGCTGTGCCTCCGGGATAACTAAGACCCCTTGGGCAAAAAGTGTTGTTGTTGTGCCTCCGGGATAACTAAGACCCCTCGGGCAAAATTGTTGTTGTTTGTTTGTTTTAGTTAATTGGCTTTTGTTTTGCGGGTTTGTCTTATTTTGTTCGGGTTTGCTTTTGCTTTGTTTTGGTTTGTTATGCATTTGAGATTTGTTCAGAGTTTGCTTAGATTGGTTCAGTTCAGTTTGCTTTATTATGTGTTCGGGTGCAGCGTTCACGTTAAGTGCGGCTCTTATGCTTGTTTTATTATCGTTTTTTTCTTGTAACGATCATGCTTTATTGATGTCGATTAGTAATTTTTTCGTTGTTGTTATTTTTTGTCTTAAAAGGGTGTACGTTATTCGTGTATGTCGAATGTTAAGCCTTGTTTGTTTTCGTTTTAGTCTGTGCTGGGTTGTTCGGACGCGCGCCAATCTGCGCCCAATCTTCGGACGCCTAACCCCCAGCGGTTCAGAATTCGGACGCATCAACTGAGGCGGTCGGGTTCTCGTGGACGGGTCTGTTTAAGTAAACGAAAGTTGCGGGATTTTGTTCGTTCGTCCTAAAGTTCGAACGCATCGCCCCTTTCGCCCCTAAGTTGCCTTTTCGATTTTTCTACGTGATTTCCGTCTTGATTTCTGTCATACGAGAAAATATCAACTCCGGGTAAGTGTTCTTTACTTGTTTATTGTCGGTTTTGCTTGATTTGGTTGATTGTGGGTTTGTTTTGTTGAAACCCTAGAAAATCGATTTTGGTGTTTTTAATTTACTAAGTTTCGATGCTTGTGCTTAATCCCATTGTTAAATTAGAGTCGATTAGAGCTTGTTAGGGTAGTTATAAGCTTGATAGGGGATTTCGAGGTATGACAATGGCTCCCTATAGTAATAGGTTCGAGATGCTAGGGTTAGGGACCGTTTTCCCGGATACTCCCGCATTTGTTTCATGTAGTCTTGTTCAATTAGTGTTTTTGAGGATACGGGTAATTCCCTTGTCGATTTCTATGGGCTAGGGTGGCTCCTAGGCCTTTCCGTGGGGTTTTGTGTGTCTTACGACGGACCAAAAGGTGTCGTAACGATGCCGGATTTTCCCGGAACCACTTCCATCATGATCGGGATCGAAAATAGACGTTAGCGGCCTTTTCGGAATTTTAAAATCCTTATCCGAGATTTTGACCCTGTTTTGACCTGTTTAATCTGCTTTAGCTTGACCTAAGGTATGGGTTTTTCGTGTTTTGTTCGATTTTATAGTTAGAGGTGATACTGAGTGTCCGAGGGAACTTCCACGGTTGGCGCTAGTGGCGAGGCCGCCGGGACGAGTTCACAGACTCCCCGTGGGAATCGCAGGAGACGACGTAGTATCTCCTCTCAGCGTCGTGATCCAGAGGCCATAAATGAGGCTGATTTTGATAGGGTGAGGAAGCATAGGCTTCCTGAGACAGTTGCTAGGAGGGCAAATGTTACGGTTCCCATAACAAGGAATGAGGAGATTGTCTATGAGGATCCCGAGTGGGCTCGGGACTGGGATGGTCATCAGCTGTTGTTTCATCTCGACCTACACGTTTCTCACCGCATCGTGCATGGTCTGGTGAGTGTCCTATTCGTGTTTATTAGTTATGGCTTGGATTTTGGCTCGGGTTAGGTTAGGTTTGTTTCACTTATACTTGTATTGTTTGGGTTTGCAGTCCCCAGGTCCGATGAGGACTTTCTCGGGCTTTACTACATGTCTCGAGATTTACTCTCAGAAGTTGACCCCCGCGGTAAAGGGGATTATCGCGAGGACTGATCTAGGTCCCGTGGTAGAGCAGTGGGTCCGGTTGGTGGGTTGCAAGACTAAGTACGACCTCATGGTGATTAGAGTGATGGTAGATCGCCTTCATGATACTACCTCGACCTTCTACATGGCCTTTGGGGAAATCGGGATGACCTGAGAGGATTTCGCGATGATTACCGGTTTGCCCTGGGGTCCGGATAGGATTAGGTGGGTTGCCGAGGGCCCTAGGCTAGATAGTGACGAGGTGCGGGGCCTTATCGGGGATTGTCTGGAGCGCGAGGCATATAGTGCGCCTCATGGTCTGGTGAGCTCGTACATCACCGATCACTTTGAGCGGGTGGCGGTGTTAGAGGGTCGAGAACCCAACACGCCGGAGCAGGATGACTGGTTGTGGTTGTGGTACTTCCTAGGATCGACCCACTTCTCGGATAAAGGCGAGAGGTTTAGTACTATGATTTTGCCCCTTCTAGCTGACCTGGCTCAGCTAGGACGTTTTGATTGGGTGACCATGGCTTTTGCGGAGATGACTCGCTGCTTGCAAGTCATGGTGAGGCCGTTAGAAGTGGAGTCGGCCTCAGCCCTGCCCATCGTGGGTCCGGGCCTTGTTTTGGAGATTAGTTGCTATTTCCGTCTTTGTGTCTTAGGTTCTGCTTATTTTTGGCTTAGTTTTGCTAAGGTGTTTCGGGATTTTGCAGGCTTTGATCTATTCCTACTTCCCCACTTGGCACCTAAAATGGTGCGGGTTCATCCAAAGAGATTCCCGGCGGGGACCGAGTGGAGGCTGCCTCAGCCTAAGATTACAATCAGCCACTACCCTTCGAAGAATGCGCTGGTCAACCAGCTACGCCTCGAGGATGTAAGTTTTCTCTTTATAGCCTATTTTATTTGGTAGCCCCCAAGGTTTAGAGTTTATTGAGATGCTGGTTTTGTTTGTATAGTTTGTGGCTCGCCCTTGGGCCAACTATGAGGGCCTGCCCGGGTATGTAGCTGCGAAGCTGAGCCCCCGGAGTTATAGGAGGATGCTCCTTCCTGCGTTGTTTCGCCCGGTTTGGTATCTGGGCGAACGGTTGGTGCATCAGTGTTTATATGACGATTTCAGGGTACCGATTGATCCTCCCAGGACCATGTTCAGACCACCGACCACTGCAGAGGTCCTCGAGGGTAGGGATGGAGAAGGAGGTGATGCACTCCTGGTGCCTGGTGCCTCCTATCTATCTCACGTCAGCCAGCGTCTAGCTTGCCACCGTCTCGTGGTAAGGTTTTATTCTTTGGTTCTAGGGTTTGTTTCATGGTTTAGTGCTTTCTTGCCCCTTGACCGGCCGATTTGTTGTTCTCTCAACTGGGCTGATGATATTCAGCCCCCAGATTTTCCTCTGATGCTGCTTAGGGTGGACGCGGCCGGGATAGCTTTCACTAAGCCTCTCCCCCCGTGTTCGGCTGAGGAGATGAACGTTGGGAGAGAGTGGCGTAACCGGGTATACCGGGTGAGTTTTGGCTTTCGTTTTAGGTTTGGGTCTTAAGGATTAGGGTTGGTTCGTCTAACTTTCGTGGTTTCACCTTTCAGGTTTCATCAGCTTGCCATCAGCGGTTGTGGCAGGCCGCCAACCGCTTCCGGGTCTATGCCTCGAGGGTATCCCGTGACACTTTGGGACCTCGATCGGTGAGTTTGCGTGACTAGGGTAGCTTTCTAGGCTGCTTGTGTGTTTTCCTAATATTTAGGTGTATTTGTAGGATGTCCCGGATATTGTAGGGCAGCTGGAGACTCGGGTGACCGAGCTCGAGGCAGAGGTGGCTGAGGCGCGACAGCTCCTGCAATCCCGGGCCGACGAGATTGCCCAGCTAAAGGGGCAGCTGGCTCGGTCTCAGAGTGAGACCTCCGCGCAGGGTGAGGCTAGGCATCTGATCGAGAGGGAGGCTGAGGCTGAGGCTACGAGTCGAGCTACGGGTGCTACCGAGGAGGTTGGAGGAGCCCCCGAGACGGTTACCTTAGACATGCTGTCGAGGATGGATGGTAGCGAGTCTCCTCTTCTGGATCTGGAGGATCTAGGTTTGGATGACGACATCTGTGAGGTCGTGATAGCCATTGGCACGGCTTCCAGGGGTCCTCCCTAGCCTTGATTTGTGTATAGATTTGTATGTTTTGTATATATTCTTGAGATTTTTAGTATTTGATTTGGATTAGTTTAGTATTTTCTTTTGGCGAATAATTTACCTAGATTGACAAGTAATCACTTTGCGTTCATTTATTTGCGATTCGATCTTAGTTTAGGGTGCATTGGTGTTGCATGGGAGTACGAAAATAGTTCTTTTCGGATGTTTTGAAATGCGTTAGTTTGAGCCGGGAATCGGATCAAATAGTATGTCGATTAAAATGTTTTGACTCGAGACGGGCGAGATGTAAAAATATTAACGTGTTTTGACCGAGTGTATTAGGAGGCGAGTGTAGTTGTTTTTGACATTCAGAACAAGGTCGGAGTTAAAATCCGAGCAACTTTTGAAAAAAAGTTAGACCACTTTTTGCATACTCATAACATCGCCTTATTAGGCTACAGATGCGACTTGACGATAACCGTTAAAAGGCTACAACACGCCTAGGTGGGGTAGCTTATCCCCCTAAAAAAAATGAAAAGACGCCAAAGTCTCGTGTGTCCGACGGGTGAACTCGCGTTCCTGTAAGTTTTGCATGGGTATTTCAGTCTCCGGAGCGGGTTTTAGTGACTTCGAGAGGTCGTTCCCGATGTCCGAGGTGTCGTGTGGCTGCTTATGGTTATAATACGGGATCACCGTCTCTATTTTGGGTTGCTCTAGATGTTGTCTGGCTAGGGGTAGGCGCCTGGGCTAAGGCTCTCGGGTTCTGGGTCGCCTGAGCTTGGGCGGCTGGAGACTTGGGCGCCTGGGCCTGGGCGGTCCGAGCTGAAATTTTTGTTGTTTCCTAATTGTTGTGAGATTAAGGCTATATATACGGGTTATGGGTGCTCGTTTTAGACATACTAGAATACCCATAGGGTCTAGGACTTTCATTCTTAGGGTCATGTCAGGTTTCGGGAATCTTCTAACCGAGTGGACGGGTTATTTTAAGAAATGCGACCCCGAGGTTTGTTCAAATGATGGTTTGTCAACGGTCGTCGCGATGAGTCGGGTCAAGGTACAAGATGACTTCTTATTGGCATGTTCTAAGTTTTGGGACTCAAAGGGCCATGTTTTTGCTTTCTCCATGGGTAAAATTTGTCCTCTTCCCGAAGAGATAGACGCTATAGGTGGGTGGAGTTCGGTTCGGCCTTGCATGCCTTCGGGGAATGATGCTTATGTAGAGCGGTTTTGTCACTTTGTGGACCTTTTCTCATTAGAGGAGGCTAAGGCTTTCTTTGGGAGAGATGACATTAACTTAGAGTGTTGCTTTTTAGGACATTCTCACAGGCTGGTTCCTACAATATTTCGGCCTTAGCATGTAGGCGTGCTTTTAACATCGCGATGGCTTGTTATCATCTTTTCGAGGATGCGAGGGCACGTGAAGGTTGGGGTAACCCTCGAGTTTTAGATGTGGTGATGAGAATGGAACATGGACGATCACCCTCTTTGCTTATTTTGGGTGAGCTTAGTATAGGTCGCGATGTTCGTGCCCGACTTCACAAGACACCTTTTCGGGGTTCCAGGATCATTTTACAGGTGTTTTTGGTGTCATGTTTTCTTGTTGCTTGGCTTTTTTTTTTGCTTTTTTTTTGTTTTGTGGTTGCTTTGGTTTGGAGGTGTGACGTTTTGACGTGGTTTGTGCAGGTTTGGTTACAGGAGCAGCTTGGTTTGGTCGACCCTCCCCGAGGCTTCAAAGGTTATAACTACAGGGGTTTCACGGGCCGGAAGACGGTGCAGGTGTGGAGTAAAGGTTATACTGAAGGGGAGTGGTTCTCCTACTTGTCTAAAGGGCAGTTGGTCCTTAGGTGGTCCATCCCGTGGTGGAATATTAGTGGGCGCGCTGGGTTTCCATTTTCGTCTTCGACCGGGGCTTTGTTAATACTATCCGTGAAGGATCCGGTTTATATTTATCCGCGCGTGTTGTCGAACCAAATGGGCGTCAAACCTCCCACTTCGGAGACTGAAAAGGGTATTTCTAGTTTCGACTCATGGACAGAGGATTCGTTTAGGGAATTTAGGGTGTCTTGGGAACATAATTTTTCGCGTCCCGTCGCTATTGAGAGTGTCCGACCGACCGACATTGCTTCCGTCCGGCGGGGGGTTTGTGAACACCCGTCAGAACAGAGCAACTCAAAAGTTAAGAGGACAGCGCCGCTAGGGGACGAGGAGGTGACTCGAAGGAATGTCAATAAGTGCCCGACCAAAGACAGTGTTACCGGGCCTAGTTCCGTCAGTTCATCTATGCGAGCCAAGACTAACGAGACCCATGTTAAAAATGTGAGAGAGGAAGGAAAGTGGGATTGGTTGTACTCGCCTTTGGTTAGGGCGGTAGAAGCTTGTGTTCAAAGGATCGATGGTGAGAAACACAAGCAGGTACACCCGAATGGCAAGGGAAAGAAAAGGTTGGACCGGTAGAGTTCAACCGTTTTGTATTATGTCTTATTAGTTGATATTATGTGGCGTATTAGTATTAGTAATAGTTTTTGTGGAGTTTTGACACGTTGTCGCCTTTCGGCGTATCCGGATTTTGGATGCTTGATGTTAATGCCTCGACAAAGGCTCGATTTAACCAAATTTCATTACTAATGAGAAGCACATTGTTATTATTTTTTTTTCTTTTTTTTTGTGGTGGCTCGCAACTCGATTCTTCATTTTGCCCGGAGTGCTCTTTCGGGTTTTCACTCTGTCCTCGGCTCACCCTTTTGTTTTTTTTTTCTCTTTTTTTGTTTTTTTTTTGACAGCTCGCAACTCGATTCTTCATTTTGCCCGGACCGCCCTTTCGGGTTTTCACCCCGTCCTCAGCTCGTCAAATTTTTTTTCACGACGGCTCGCAACTCGTTTCTTCATTTTGCCCGGGGCGCCCTTTCGGGTTTTCACCCCGTACTCGGCTCGTCGTTTGTGCTTCGTCACTTAAATCACTCATTAGCCGGGACGTGGAAAGAGTCCCGGTTTGTACATGAATCGAGTAATCGATTTTTTTTATATTTATTTGTTTGTTGTTTGTTTGTTTGGTTGGTTGTACCCGAAGGAAGGTTGCCTACGTATTCGCTTTTAAACGGAATCAAACCATGTTCGTAGCTCTTTAAAAAATGTGAGTGATTTTGCTTTAGACTCGTTATGCCAATTATCGATGCGAATTTGTTTATTTTTTTTTTGCACGGTTTCCCACTAAGTCGAAGATCGGGATGAGGTTGTCGGGTTTTTTATGGGTAGTATCGTTTGAGTTGATCCATGTTGGTTTGGATTGAGAACTCTTGACCGTCTAGGTCGGTGAGGATCACGGCGCCCCCCGAGAGTATTTTCTTGACAAGGTAGGGGGCCGCCCAGTTTGGTTTGAATTTCCCTCTAGGATCGACGGGAAGGAGTGCTATAATGGATTTGATCACTAAATCTCCCTCGTGTATGCTTCGGGATTTCACTCGTTTATTAAAGGCTCGTTGTATGCGTTGCTGGTAGGCTTGTACATTGGATAAGGCATGTATCCTACGTTCGTCTAAGAGTACTAGCTCGTCGTATCGTTTTTGGTTCCATTCTTCTTCGGGAATACCGCTCTCAGCTAATATCCTTAGTGACGGTATTTCTAGCTCTACGGGTTGTACGGCTTCGGAACCGTAGGTTAGGTAATATGGTGTGGCTCCGGTGGATGTTCGATAGGATCTTAGGTACCCCTATAAGGCGAAAGGGATTTTATTTGGCCAATCCCGATAATTGTCTATCATTTTCTTAAGGATCGTGGTGATGGTTTTGTTGGCTGCTTCTACGGCCCCGTTTGTTTGAGGTCTATAGGGTAAGGATTTGTGTCTTCAGATTTTGTATTTGTCGAGGAGTTTTTGGGTGTCGGCCCTAAAGTGAGCCCCTGATCACTGATGATTTCGTGAGGTATGCGGTAGCGGCAGATGATGTTATTTTGTAAGAATTTGACTACTTGTTTTGAGGTTAGTACGGTGTAAAAGGCGGCTTCTACCCATTTGGTGAAATAATCGACGACCACTAGTATAAAGCAATGTCCGCCGGTCCCGGATAGGTGTACTTTTCTTATGATGTCTATTCCCCATGTAGAGAAAGGCCAGGGTGTGGCTATAGTGTGGAGAGGATATGGCGGTAGGTGTTGGATGTTGGCAAATATTTGGCAATTGTGGCAGTGACGAACGTGACGTCGACAGCCTGCCTCTAAGGTAATCCAGTAATAGCCCAGTCTCATTATTTTTCGGGCTAGTAGGTGTGCGCTCATGTGTGGTCCGCACTCTCCGTCATGCACCTCTTCCATGACTCTCTCGGATTGGTTTTTACTTATGCACCTAAGGAGGACTCCTTGTGGGGTTCGTTTGTATAATAGTCCTTGACTCAGGATGTAATGAGCGACTTGTATTCGTAGGGCTTTTTTGTTCTTGGTGTTAGTGTTGGGTGGATATGACCCATGGGTTTTAAAGTTTAGGATTGCTTTGTACCAGGGTTCCTCGGGGGTATCGTCGGTTTTGAGGTTATTGATGTGGGCTGGTTGTTCGCTTCTCTCTACGCAGATAGCCGTAGAGAAAAGGTGATCGGGCATGTTTATTAGTGAGGCTAGTTTGGATAACGCGTCAGCGAATTGGTTTTCTTCGTGGGATTTGTGTATGAAGTCGATTTCGGTAAATTCTCGGGATATTGTTTCCACTTTGGTTTGGTATGGGGTTAGGCTTTCGCTATAAACCTTCCAGGTTCCCGTGGTTTGGTTGACTGCTAAGGATGAATCCCCGTGTACTCTAAGGTTTTTAACTCCTAGAGATATGGCTGCTTTTAGACCTATTAGGCAGGCTTCGTTGTTGGTAACGGGGAAGTCTAGTTTGACGGAGGTTCGTTTGTTGCAGGTTCATTGTCGTTTGGTCAGGGGGTCAGTGATGGGTTGAACCTAGGGTTGTTGTTCCCGATCTCTTTTTAGGGTGAAGTTAAGTGAGCCGTTTATTGTAGCCATTGCGCTTTAGTCAATTGTTATCGATAAGTGGCACAGTGTCGAGTCTTTAAGCGTTAAAGTAATAAGTTATTGAAAGAAGTCAAGCGACTGTCGAGGCATGTTTGTAAAAAAAGAGAGAGTCATTTTATTGATAGGTAATAAACGGGCTAGATGTCCGTGATTAAGTTTCGTTTTTTGGGGGGAGGTGGAGGACATGTCCCTCGCACCTCCCTGGACTCAATAAATAAAACATTATTATTATTAGTAAGCCTAGGCCCTAGGATGAACTAAACTCTGACTAAGACCGGCTTGCCGCCCTTGGGGAGCGGCTAGCATGACTCAATCACCTCGTGACAGTATCGTTGTATGTTGTTTGTGTTTTAAAACCCATCATCGTCCTCCGAAGACGTTCCCCTTAAGGGGTGCCTGGAAGTGGCCTTCCGAGGTCGCTCATTGAGAGGCTTAAAGTTACTTGTGACGACCACTGATGTCACTATTTCTCCCTCGGCAACTGAAAAGGTAAAGTTTGCCTTTTGTCGCTTTGCCGAGGAGAACGTTCCTGCTTCGATTAGGTTTTGGACGACATGCTTCAATGTGAAACATGCCTCGGTGTCGTGCCCATTGCCTTGGTAGAAGAGACAGTAAGCATTAGGACTCCATGTCTTGCTCCGCTTACCAACCGGTGGGTCTGGGGTGGGACCCAGAGGTTTGAGCAGCCCTTGATCTATTAAGTGTTTAAGAGTTTCGGTATACGACGAGTTGATCTTGGTGAACTCCTTTCGGGGCTTCCTAGTTTTGTTGGGTAATGCTTTGCGGGGAATTGAGGCTACCTCTCTACTGATCTTAGGGGATCTTGCCTTTTCGGAGCACCGGGGTGACCTGTTAGGAGTGGGTTCTTGGGTCTGGTAATTGATTAAACAGGTATCTGTCCCGTTCTCCGTTCCTCCACTTTCGAGGAAATTAAGACGATTGTCAACATGACGAATGAAACAGGACAGATGGTCTATCGAGGTACGAATATCATGAACCACCTCGGTAAGGGTATTGACGTTGATGCACAGGCTTTCAATTACTCCTGGTTCTGAAGACATGTTGGGGAATGATTTCTGCAAGATTACGTCGATTAGAGACTGTCGCCAAGACGGATTCGCCGGATGGCTTAGAGACTCGAAGAATGCCCGTAATCGAGTGACACGGAAATGAGGCCCCTGACTCAGGTGCTTTAGACTCTTGGTGTGTTCGGCGAAACGCCTAATGAATTTATGTCTCTTTAATGAGACGATTTGACCCAAACCTCGGAAGTGAGGTTTAAAGAGGACTTCTCGGGATGAGACGACCCAAAACGTAAGACCTCGAGTAAAGGCGATCCTAGTAACTAGCACAGACAGTTAATCACACGGTTGTACGACGTAAAAAGTTGATCGCGATCCCGGCTTAGGATCAAAGAACTTTGATATATACTTTTCTTTTTTGAAAACGACCAATCTTTGCAGAGGAAAGATTTTAAAAAGGATGATTTGTAAAAATAGGGTGACGATGGCGTGGCGACATTGCTTGTGACGTGAAAGTGTGTTACTATAGGTGTGCGTCGGGAATCCGACGATAGCAAAGTGATTTTTTTTTTGAAAGGAACATGGTTCTTAGGGGAACCGGTTTTGAAAATGATGGCGTGGTGCTTTCATCGAAACTACTATTAATTAGCCAGTTCGACAGTCGTGGTGTATGTGGTGCTCGTGGTAGAGCGTGAGGTCCGTGATGGTGCTTCGGAAGGTGTGACTAAATCCTTATTAAGGAGTTTAGGTAGTGAATAGTTTTTTTTTTAAAAACTTTTAAAACGAGTGACCCGCGTTCATTGGTTGCATTAACTAGCATTTAACGGTGGGGGTGATGTATTGTGAAAAGTGTTTGAGAATATAACCGTTTTGGGTTCCTTGACTTCATTGAAGCTTCGGTTGTGTTAACGGTATGTGCGTAAAAAACCTTTTTTTTTAAATAAAATGTAACCGTTTGAGGTACCTTGATCCCATTAATTGGGAGTCTCGGTGGTGTTAACGGTATTTGTTGTTGACGTGTTTTACTTTGGCCCAAGTGATGGCACTAAAATTTTTGAAAATAGTGAGTGTAAAATTTGCCATGATGATGGCATCTAAAAATATTTTCCCTTTTTGGAAATCACAGTTTGACCGGAGTATCGGTGTTCAAAAGGTCGTTTTAAAAAGAGGGAGTATTTTTCGAAAACAAAATTAGGTGCGGTTGAATATGTTGGCATGGTTGAATCCAGATTTTTAGTGTTTGATTTGGGTAGTTCAAACACGCTACACGTAACTAGGAATGTATACACTCATGAAGGATGCAGACACGGGTAGGTTAGGGTAGACTACCGCCCACGAATAGTCTTTACTTAGGTATTGACAAATCATCTAGGGAGACGAGTGTCATACCGTCCGTTCGGAACTATCCGCTTATTATTCTCGCGAGGTACGCGTTAGGCGGCCGGAGCGTCAATCGAGGATCTCTCCGCGTGTCCCTAAGGATCTTACCGCGAAGAGGTCGATTGGTCCTGATATTGTTTAGAATGGGCTTTATAGGGCCAAAACTTGTAGTGACCACAACTAGAAACTAGGAAATGAGCTTCACCGACCTCGTTCAAGTTACACCATCACTGGAAACTTGTTTTCAAATCCCCAGCGGAGTCGCCAAACTACGGACGTCCGTCCGCACCGCCCGGCGCCTCGCGCGCGTCCGCGCGGGACCGACCCGGTTTTTCAACGTGTGGCGGCAGCCACCCACGCGGCCTCCTCCTGGTCGGGGCTGGTCCGATCTCGCGTACGGGGCAATGTTTCGGACCTCGATTCAGATGACGATCCGGACTTGTACTAGACGGGTGCGGGCACCCGTGTTTCCGTTTGGAATCGATCGAGTCGTGGTTGTAAATGTTTAAAGGCTGATTCATTTGGTAAGGCGACCTTTTTAGTGAACTGAATTCGTTGCCGATTTGTGGAGTTGCCACCGAGTCAATTATGGGGACTCGAAAACCGTTCAAGTCAACTTTGATCCCTAGCCGGCTCAAAGTTGAGGGGCACGGGACTTAAAGATAAAGACTTATACCCTTAAGCACTCCATGCCTGGAATGACTCTCATTACCAATGGTTTCGGACATCCGAAAACCGTCGATTCTGAGTAAGGGGTGAGAGTACGTATTGGGAAGCCAACATCCGATAGATGTCAACACCCAATCCCGCCCGCACTATAGCGGCCTATACTAATCAATCGGTGGGCTGATAACTTTGTTCTTTTGTTGTGGCGGAAGTACTGTAACATCCATTGTTTTCACCCTATACCTTTTGCTACGTCGGTTGTTTAAAGACAAGTAAGTTTTGTCATCAAAGTAGTTGTGTTTACATTCTTTGCATGCGATTTCACGTGACAAGCAGGCCATGAAAAGGTGCACGTAGGAGAGTAGAGAGTACTAGTATTATACGTATTAGCAAGTCAGTTTTAACGCGATAATACGGATATTAGTTGTTCTCGTGATATACCTTACCCGGTATTCTGCTTAAGATGCGTCGGTTCGGTATTAATAAAGATGTGTCGAACCTAGTAACTAGTAAGGCGAGCACCCGGACTAATATAGAACCCGACCATCGCTTTGTTCAGTTTTAGTTGTTTTACGTTTTGAATTCCATGTTAGGTGATTTAACATGCGATTATAAGGTCATAAATGCGATAAATCATACGAAAGCGGTAAATGCGAATGTAAGTAAATCACATTGTGAGGAGTTGAACCCTCGGAGTATACACTAAATAGGACACGATGCATAGATAGTTGAGAACGGATCTCGGAATTACTCGGGTCTATTATAGTGTATTTTAGTGTTTGCGGTTGAAGTTGAGACGTTACGTGTTTTAGTACGTGTCCTGCGGCTGTTCCGGCAAAGCTCCGTTACTATTGGTTGATTCTGCGGCTAATCCGGCAGAGCTTCGTTAGTACACTATAGCTAGTCGAACACAGGCACCTCGGGATCGAATGGAGTGCTCGAAGGTGAGGAGTAGCGTCGATGTCGCTTTTATCGGAACTACGATCGAGTGGATCGTTTGCCTTGGGTGTCGGAATGCGAGCCCTTAGCGAGAAAGTAGAGGGAGAAGAGAAGAGTTGTGAATTGTGTCGAATGAATGAGGTGAGGGGGTATTTATAGGTGTTTTCGGCCCTCGTCACCCATATAGACGCCTGAGTCTAGGCGCACCAAGACTCAGGCGCCTGGGTTCAAGCGTGGGAAGACTCTGGCGCGCGAGTTGAGGCGCACGGTGTTTTGAAGATACGATTTTGATACTTTCCAAAATCGAGAGATGGGTGTATAATACGTATCTTAGGGACTAAGGTTTCCCCGGGTTTGACCTAGCGCCGTGAGTTTAGTGGGTCTCGGGTGTGCATCCCGAGGTTCGCTTGGCGCGGTGCTGACTCGGTTTGAGTTTCGGGACCGACTCGGGGTCCCGGTGTCATAATTGACTCTAATTAGTGTCTATGCGACCGTAACGACACGACTAAGGCTTTCATCATGTTAGTTTAATTTTTCCGAGTAATTTATTTGATCTGTTCTATAGAAAAACTACCTAAAACATCGCGAACCCGCGCCGCGTTGCAATCCTATTGTTATCGGGTGTTTGTTGGGCACTTCTGCAGCCACCAGGTCCAAATATGGGTGTCTACACCAACCCAACACCCGAACTGAAGTCTCGATTTTGACCCGTAACTCGAATTGACACGAGCTAACTCGAAATCGACCCGACTATTATTATAGAAAACGAGTCGATATCCATAAAAAAAATTGAAAATAGCAAATCCGAAAATGACCTAAACCCGAAATGATCTGACCCGAAGTCAAACTGATTATTATAACCCGAAAGTGGTACGACCCAAAACTGACTCGACCCAAACCTGATCCAGTTGACTCGTTATATATCCAAGTCTAAGAAGGGGGATGAAGTATAAGTAGTCGGTTAAATATTAATTAGGTTATCTGATGTAGCGGATTATAAAGTCACTTATACTACTCTGGTTTAACTACATCAATAATACGTATTATTCCTAAATTTATTGAAATTGATATTATTTTGGGAATAATACGTTCTATGGTTGGTATTATTGTTGTTAAATAACGTTAAATAAAAATATATTATACAAAATACATAATATCTCAAGAATAACAAATAATTATCTCATCTATCTACATGATGTTCGACCATTTTACACCTAAAATGAATATCACTATTATCAAAAAAACCAACTAATTCGACCCATTTTACTCCTACCTAACAAGTACCATTACTTCAATGGTGGACACGTTTGACTTTTTTTTAATGAGAAGAATAATTCATTAATAGAACGCCAAACGACACTTACAACGAATACTTATAATCGCAATCAAATCTAATAAAATCCAAAGAAAGTAATTTATCTTATAAACTAAGGATCTCAAGACATGATCTGACAATTCGGCATGACCTCGTATTGCTATCTTCTTGCAGCTTTTGTTGAGGGTATCCTTCGTTTAATTCAGAATTAGAGAAAACTTACCTCCTATCGGTCTCAAAGATCGTTGACAAAATTACTTGTAGACATTGAATAGACGTGTGACGAACCATCAACAAACTATCCTTGTCAATAAGAATAAAACTAAGCCCTATAACAACGTAAGGGATCGAAACCTTGAATAAAAGGACCAAAACCTTGAAATAAAGGACGAAACTCTCATAAAATGAGAGATTTTTATTGAATACGGAGTAATATATTGATTATCATACTAATCATTGAAAATTACCTAATTTTTGGGGCTTACCATCGATAAATTATCGATGAAACCCCGGATGAAATATGGAGGCTAGGGTTTTTTTTAGGAGGAGGGGGGGTTTTTTGGCACTAATTTGATTTAGCGACGATTGTTGATTGATGTTATGAATGTGTGAACGACACGTTTGACTTTTATATACACATATTGACACATATGGCTAACTCTTTTGCAATTCCTTTGCTCCATGGGATATCCTTTGTCGGCTTATTCTTTCGGATAGTGATAGGGCGCCATCCGGTGGCGCCGAATCTCAGCGCCACCAGAATAAAATAATGAAAAAAATAAAATCTTGAGAATCTTTATTTTGATTTTGGGTAAAATTCATAAAGGACATAGATGTAATTTTAACATTTATTATATTATAAATTATTTAATTAAAAATATTTTAAATAAAATAATCTTTACTGTATCTTTTAATTGATTCTTCATCATTACTTTACGTATTACTGATTCATCATTATTTTTCAGGCGCGGATGCAGGATTTCGATGTAGGGAGAACACAAATTTTTTCGCCTCGATTATTTAAATTTTGACCTATTTTTTCTTAATATTAGTATAATCTTTAATTTATACGATGTTATAGATTGAAAAAAATCAACTTAGTTTTGAATTTTCGTTCCATAAATTGCATCTCATAAATACTTTACTAACATATATTGTAATCATTAAGTGATAGTGGTGTGATGGTTGATAGTTTGGGTAAGCAATTTATATATTGTCTCCATATTTGTTTTAGGAAAAAAACCGAGAGATATTGAAACATTAAAATAAAATTGAAAATGAAAAAAAATAGTTTTTTAGGAAAAAAAGTGAGAGATATTGAAACATTAAAATAAAATTGAAAATGAAAAAAAATAGTTTATTAGGAAAAAAGTGAGAGATATTGAAACATTAAAATAAAATTGAAAATGAAAAAATGGTTTATGTGTGACTCGAACCCGAGCACAATTAAAACATAATCAATTCGCCTCATAAATATCACTCATCCAAGTGCACATCATTGCTCATAAATATGATAAAATTGTATATGTAATACACAGATTTAATTTTTTCAATATATGTCTAACCTAACTAATTCCTACAATTAAGATACAATTTTTTTAATGATCTTCAATAGTAACTAACATATCTTTTTTGATTTTTTTTTTAAATTATATAATTATTATATATATATATATATATATATATATATATATATATATATATATATATATATATATATATATATATATATATATATATATATATATATATATAATTTAACTTATTTTGTGAAGTACCAATTCTACCCTTGCCAACTAACTACTTTTGAAATAATATCTTTTTTTTTAAAATAATATAATCATAGTAAATTACTAAAATACCCTCGGTGGCGCACAAATTCGGCGCCACCGGGTGGCGCCATCTCATTATTCTATTCTTTTTGTTTGAAGAAAATTGCCGGCTTATTCTTCCTTTTTTTAAGAAAAAATGTGCATGATTATGGATGAGGGTTTTGTAATGTTTGAGTAAGAGACACAAGTTAAGAGTTAAGCAATTACAAGTACTTTGTATGAATTTAGATATCAATTTCTCATTATATATTGTTGCAAATTCTTTCTTGCTTAACCTCTCAACATGAATTTGATCTTTCTATCTTGCTTAACTTCTCAACGGAAAAACACCCATTATGAATTTGATTTTTCTTTAACACAAAAATGATAATGTTAAATTTTAAGGACATCTTTGTTAAGTGCTAAGACCACTTCTAAGCAAGCTTTTTTTTGATGGGTCATGACCTTCCAAGATCAAGTTAATATAGAATTAGCATGATCCAAGTGGGAAAGAAGTCAATTGGTGGTCCTAGGTCATGACTTTTGTGACCTCATAGATGTCTCATTTTCATTGGTTTAACACAAAAATAATTAGGGGTCGATTGGTTTGGGGTTTACACTCAAGGGCCACTGCCTCAAAGGACTATGTACCTATGAGCCGCTATAACTATTCAAGAAGACACTCAAAACTGGAAAGATAAACAACCCCCCGGTAGACTGCCAAGCTACAAGTCTTACGACACTGGAGCGAGATTCTCTAAAAAACCAAGGTCGTGAATGGCCAAGAGGGCCCACTTGGGGACTTGAAAATGCGAAGGTTGCTTAAAGTCGGTCAGCCGATAGGCAAAAGAAAATTCACTAATTTAGTTTTGATTTGAGTTGGCTCGTAATAGAGAATACTCAAACCCTGGGAATCGGGGCCTGGCCATCCTTCGTTTGGGAAAGGAAAACTTCTATAATTCATTTTGTTCTGGTTTGTTTGAGCTTTTTTCATTTCCTTTCCCTTCTTCAATCTTCTTCATTCCCCCAAACCCTTCTACTTCATTACCTCACCCCCATGGGATTTGAATTTTGATTACCCATCACCTCTCCATCACCATCCTTTCCCGTAAACCTGTTAAATTTTGACTCGATTGATTGACCCATTTATTTTAGGGTCAAGACCCATATTTTTCGACCCGTGACCCATTTTACTCAAATTTGAAATGACTCATTAATTTAGATTTGAGATCCGTCCCGTTCATTTATTATATTTAAAATAACAATTAAGAAATTACTAACTTTAACATGGTAAGTTATATAATTAAAAAAAATAGAATTCATATTACTTTTATATACTCTATCATTTAGTAATAAAATATTTGTAAAATCATATAGTTTTTTAATTTTTAAAATTTTAAACACGATTTTTGAATACTCAATATGAAAAAAAAAACCAATTTTTTTTATTGTTAAAAAGGAAGGCATCACAAATTATGTCGACCCGAACACAAATAGTGACCCGTGTTTGACTCAACTCGTATTCACATCCGACCTGTGGTTGTTTCTTACTCTCTTGCATTTTGTAACCAAACAAATACTAACATCAAAGGTATCATTTTCCTTTCCTTTTCATTCCCTTTATGGGGCGTTTGGTTCACGAGAAGGTATATGGTTGGAATCATGAATCAAATTATGGTGCTATGGAGTTGTAACTTGATTCCTCATACCTGGTGTTTGATTCGTTTTTTAAATGATTAGGAATCAAATTAGAAATTATAGTTTTGTAAACTACTTCATATTTAAAATCTAATTTTAAATATATAAAATTTTATATGGTGATGTTATACGGAATACTACAAAATAAAATAAAAATCAGTTAAAAAAATTAAAATAAATTTCATTAAAAAACTAGTTAGTGAGAATATGAAACCCCAATTACATTTAATATTAATTTTCAAGATATTTTTTTAGTATTTTTTTTATTAGTTTTCCCAATAAAATATTTTAATCAAGACATTTTACAAAAAAAAAAAAAAAAAAAAATCGGAAAAATCAAATACGAGTACAAGTACTTTGATTCCAAGGTATGTGTCTCATACTCACCTCCTCCTTATACCCATACATTGGAGGTGGTTTGAGGTATGGGTATTAAACCATAATTTTGCCAACCAAACAAGAGGTATAAGTTTGTTTTTTAAACTCATACCTTATACCTCTTTTTGGTGAACCAAACGCCTAATTTCATTCTCTAACCCCTTCGCCAACCAAACGGCCCCTTATAAGAGAGAAGATTTGATTGAATTAAATACTCCCTCCGAGTTCCTATTATTGTCCCACTTTCTTTTTTGGACTGAGTTTGATTTTTGTCCCACTTTCTTTTTTTAGGTCATCAATGTGTGGTTCACAATTACTCTCTTATTTCTCTCTCTTCCTCCTTTTTTTGAACCACTCATTTCTCCTTCCTTATTTTTCACCTCAAATCCCTTTGGGACAATAATAGGAACTCGGAGGGAGTAATATAAAATATGTATTTATTAATTAGAAAGTGGTAAATAATGAGGTTGATGACTAATTAAGGTCATGACCTTTTGAATGAGAGGGTGTTGGTGGGTCAAGGTAAATAAGGTGAAATTAAGAGTAAAAAATGAGTGGTGACCTGATTAACTTGTTATTTGCTTGGGATGGTTTAACGGATCTTCAATTATTTTGATGGAAATTGTATTTTAGTGCCAGACAAACAATTGAATAGTGTTTTGAGCAAAAAAAAATGATAACACATAATACTTAAATGTTAGTCGTCTTCTGAAAAGAAAAAAAAACTCATTTGTTTTGGTGTGAGCGGGATTTCAAACATCCTCTTTACTACTAAGGGGGCGTTTGGTTGGTGAAGGGGAAAGGGAATGGAATCAACAAAGGGTATGGAAAGGAAAGGAAAAGGTTACCCTTTGATGTTATTTGTTGTTTGTTTACAAAAGGTAAGGGAATCAGAAACAATTACAGGTCGGATATGGATACGAGTTAAGTCAAAATTTGGTTGAGTTATATGGGTCATGATTCGGGTTGTGGTTAAAAAATAATTTCCGACGCCTTTCCTTTTACCAATTAAAAAGTTGAAATTTTTTTTCCTATTGAGTATGCTGCTATTATATTAATTACACCATATTTAAAATTTAAAAATTGTAAAAAAAAAATATAATATTTTATAATTATTTTATTGCTAAATGATAACAAAAGTAATATAAATTTTATTTTTTAATTATTTTTATAATTTATCATGTTATTGTTAATAACTTTTTAATCATTATTTTAAATAGAATAAATTAACGGGTCAAGTCTCAAATGAGTCATCTCAAGATCGGGTCAAATGGGCAATGGGACAAAAAATATGAGTCTTGACCCTAAAATAAATGGTCAAGTGGGTCGAGTCAAAAATTAACGGGTTTGGTGGTGATGATGGTGAGGGTAGGGGTAATCAAAATCCAAACCCTAGAGGGTGAGGGTAATGGAGATAGAAGGGTTAGGGTAATGGGGAGGAATGAAAGAGGGAAAATGAATGAAAAAAATGATGAAACAAACGAGAACAAAGGGAATGGTAAAATTGTTTTCCTTTCCCTTTCCTGTAGACCCCAAACCAAACGCCCCCTAAGAGAATAGAAGTTGCTTAGGTGGCGAGCTCACATTAAAATTTTCCCTCCAAAACCTTTAATTTTTAATTATGGGAATAAATAATTAATGAAACAAATCAACAATTAAATCATATTTACAAAATTTCCATTTATACAAATTAACTTTTATGATAAATAAAAAAATTAGAAAAATATAGAATAAAAACTGAAAATATTTATTTAGACTATTATTTGACTTAATTTAATTAAAATAATAATTAATCAATTATATTAATTAAAATAGTAAGTTTTTCCCTTTATTTAATACTAATATTAATAACATATATTTCTGGTTTAACACATCATTACAACAATATTTTAATTTTAATTTTTTTAATTATGAATAATACAATTATTTAAAAACCATGCAAATACATTCATGTTTATATTTTCTTCAAGTAGTATCATTTATACTCCCAAGTTTTCATGTGTAATTACAATAATTGATATATCATTTTATAACAAACTAATATTAAATTTAAGTATATTTTTTATAAACATTATAAAAAAATTTATTATTTCATACCATTATAAATAAAAAATTCCTCTTATAAATGATGATAAGCGGTATATACCGCACATTTGTGCGGGTTCTAAACTAGTAGATAACAAATTAATTAGACGAAAAAGTATTATTGATCGATATTTCTAGATCTAAATAGCTACTCTCTCCGTTCATTGTTTTTTACCTTATTTCGTTAAAAAACTCCTCACAAATAATTATGAAATGAAGCGAAAGATTATAAACGAAGAGGTACTAATGAGTAATGACCCTAATTTCCATCTTCCCTTAAATTTGAAGTCCAAACTCAAGTGATCAAACAAAAAAACAAAAAAAACAAAAAAGTGAGTGAAACATAGAGCAGGCAGTTAGTCGTGCCGGGCCGGGCTTCGTGCCGTGCCCGGCGGGCTTCGTGCCTGGGTGGGCCGGGCCGGTCGTGCCTAGACCCGGGCTCGTGCCGTGCCCGGCACGGAGCTCTAGCCGACCTTGCCGCCGAGGCACGGGCCCGTTCGTGTCGTGCTCGGGCCGGGTCTCGTGCTCGGTCGTGCCCGGCCCGTTGTGCTAGTTTCGTGCTCGTGCCCGTGTTTCGGTTTTCGTGCCGGTTTTCGGGTTTCGGGTCGTGCCTCAATCTATTTCATATTTTTTCCAGCAAAAACAAGACGCGTTTGTGTGCGACCCGAATATTTGTAGGTAATTATATATTATAATATTTATTGAGATTAGTAGAAGATTAGTAAGAATGGATGGTGTGAATTGAAGATAGATGAATGTGGGAATGTGGGATTGTGGGTATTTATAAGAAAGAAAAGAAAAAAAAATTTAAAAAAAGGGAAAGAGACGTTGGAGGCAGACCAGCTAGCACTCCACAAGTCTCACTTTGGAAATAGTTAATACTCTTTATTAAAAAAATTGTAATTGTAAAAAAACACAATTACTAAAAATTACAATTACTAAAAATAATAGTAATTATACAAACTAAAAATTATAAATAAAATCTTCGTAGGATGTAAAAGAAACTAAAAAATAATTAAAGTCGACTTGTGAAATTGTAATTGAAAAAATAATTATGTCTACGACTCTACGATTCGACACTGCCACTCGAAGGGGTATCGTCGGTGTCGACATCACTATCTCTTGGTTCCTGACCTTGTTTTCGGTCTCTTGCATCCATCCAATCTTTGTAGCAGATACACATGCGGAGGGTGTCGCAAGACAAAGACGTACATTTTTCGTCCAACACCCTTTTAGAGGCACTGAAGCAACGTTCGGACGCTACAGATGAAACTTGAATGGCGTAGAAGTCTCGTGCCATTGCTGACATCACCGGAAGACCTAGTTCATGTTCTTGCCACCATGATAGAAGATCAGTGCTTAGTTTATCGAATTCGGAAATATTGTTGAAATAATCATATCGCAGGTACATATAAAATTCAGCAAGATCGGACGCCCGTGTTTCTTGAGGAGATGGCATCAGTCGAGACATTCGTGACATGGCCTTGCCCAATCCTGTAGCGATCGTCGATCGGCTACTGCTAGCACCTGCACCTGATCGAGAAGTAGTGGTGGGGTTAGTTTGACCATAAATCCGCTCGTATTCAGCAAATACTACACCAAAGTCGTGTCTAACCGAGGCCGCATAGGCCTCCCTGTCGAATTCTAGGTTCATTGTTTTTTTATAACTTTCAACAACGTTAATGGCACCCTCAAATTTCCACCTAGGGTCTAAAATCACTGCAAATACATAGACAAGAGGAATATCGTCCCAATATTTTAACCATTTTGCCTCCATGTCGGGTAGAAACGTAGAGTAATCAGGTAGGCCTCGATATTTTTGTAAAATAGTGGCAATATTGTCAAGGTGAGCAATGAAGAAAGGGACCGTGGGCTTATATGCATGAGAAAATGCAGTGGTCGCCTCCTCAAAGGCTGACAACAAGTCGATATACATTTCTATTTTCTCCCAATCATCTTCAAGTAATTGTTGATCGGGAAAACGAGTGTTCCAAAAAGTAGTTAGCGGATCCTTGTATTCTAAACATGACTGCAACATTGTGTACATTGAATTCCACCTCGTGTTGTTTTCTGCGGGAAATTTTCTGTATTTAATTTTATTTAATTTACAAAAGTGACGCCAATCTTGGCGCCTCAACTGACACGTGTTCAAGTGCATAACTATTTTTTTAAACTTGGTGTGATAGTGTCGTAGACCCACTAAACCGTCCTTAACACACCGGTTTAAAATGTGACAACCACATCGAACATGTAACAATTCACCATCTAAAAAAATACTTTGTAAACTGGTCTTCAACATGTTAGCACAAGAAGTCATAGACGTTGCATTATCAAAAGTAACTGTCAAAATTTTATCTCTAATTTCATACTCGCATATCGCTCTCACAATAATGTCGTGGATATTAGTAGCGGTATGCAGACTTTCTAATCTTGCAAATTCAATTATTCTTTTTTGTAAAACCCAATTCTCATCTATCCAGTGAGCTGTTAAACATAGGTAAGAGTAATCGATGCGAGAGTCCCAGCCATCGGATGTTAACGATATTTTAGATCTCATATTTTTGAAGCATTCTATAAGCTCCATTTTAGCCTCCATATATTGTTTCATTGCTTTACTTTTTACAGTTTTACGGCTCGTTTGTAGATGAGCCGGTTGGTTTGCTTTTACGTATCTGTTAAACGCTGGGTGTTCAGATAAAGCGAAAGGTTTTTCCGTTTGAATTATCATTCTAGATAATTCCTCAGTGCATGTGTTATAATCGTACTTATACTCTTCTTTTGATTCGGGTCGGGTCACAAATTGGTCAAGGGATGTTTGACCGACCTCTTTGGGAACACATTTTTTAGCATGTCGTCCTAGGTGACCGGTACCATTTACACTTTTACCACTAAAAGTACCTCCACAGTTATTACACTTAGCATGTTTTTTATCTACACTCTTAGTGAAAGATAGTCATACTCTACTTGTTCTACCAAGTGCACACAATTTAGCCATTTCTTCTTTAGTCTCCCAAACTATACCGTCATCGGACGATTCGCTCGTTCTTGTTTGTACATTTACATTTGTGAATTGTGACACGCTTTGTGCCGATGTGTCGTGTTGTGCAGACTCTGTATACGATTGTGGTCCTTCTGGACCTTGTTGTGTAAATTGTTGACCCGTTTGAGTGAGTTGTTGACCCGTTTGTGTAAATGAATACGGTGGTAAAGGTGGTCTCCCCGACATTGCCTGATATGTCGACATATCAAAATTAAATAAGTTGGGTGTCATGTGAAAAGGTTGTTGGGACCCTTGTCCCGTTTGTGCCCCGGTTAAATCGTAACCGTAAGGGGTCGACCCGCTCGGATTGCCAAAGTTCATGAACGAAGGCGTGACACCGGACCATTGATTAAATTGTGGGGTCGTAAATTGACCATGTGCCTCCGATTGTGGTGTTTGTGAACCGGAGGGTCGTTCTACGCTACCTTGACGTTGTTGTGATCGACTCCTTTTTGACGCTGACTCGGTGTTGTGTGATTCAGACATGATTTAAATATTTTAACGGATTAACAATTTAATTATCAAATTAATTACCAAATTAATTAACAATTCAACTAACAAATTTAATAACAATTACCAATTTAGTATTTTAGTTCAGTTGACAAGTTAATATGTAAAAAATTATTTAGAAGGTAACTTAATTATAATAAATTAATAAGTGAAGATTATAATTAACTAATTAAGTAATAAACAAAAATAATTAACAAAATTAAAGTAAAAGAGATTAAGTTAAAAAATGCAAACAAAGCTTGTAGAGATCCGGAGATGCGGTCGAATATCGAGAATCGACAGACTATAATAAAAAACCCGTAAACCCGATACGATCAATTCTTCAATATAGTAGATTAGCACCAAAAAACGCAACCAAAACCTTCAATTCTTCAAATTTCAAGATTAATATATAATACTTGTTATATTAAGATTATAATATTATTTATATATTATTTATAAGATTAGTAATAATTTTTATAATTAATAATATTTATATATATTAGTAATAATTTTATAAGATTAGACGATTAGACGATTAGAATTTAGAAATGTAGACTTATAGAGTATTGATATTTTCAAAAAATTAATAAGAATGATTATAAGATTAGAAGAAGAATAGAATGATTTGTGAAATGAAGATGGATGAAAGTGGATAATTTATAGGAAAAGAAATGAAAAAAAAAATATAGAGGAAGTAAGGAAGATAGACGTTGGGGTCTTGGGGATGGAAGTGGGCAGGTGTCCGTTGGACTTATTGGGAAGGGAAAATGGGGAGCAGTGAAGACTGAAGACAGCAGCAGCAGAGTAGTAGACAGCACAGCATGCAGCAGCAGCATGTCAGTACAGCATGCGCAGGGAGCCGTTTGAGGCCGGGCCGGGCCGTGCCTCGGGCCCACCGTGTCCGGGTCGGTCGTGCCTGGTCGGGCCAGCCCGCGTGCCTGTCAGCGGGCCGTGTCGGATCGGGCCCGTCGTGCACGTGCCTGGCACGGGATTTTCAGCCACTTCTTCGCCGAGGCCCGACGGGCCGTGCCCGTGCCAGGCCCGATTTTGCCCTCGTGCCGGGCCGGTCGTGCCAAATTTCGTGCCGGCTCGGGCCGGCGGCGGCGGCCCGGCCCTAACTGCCTGCTCTAGTGAAACACATGACAATTGACAATTGATGACCTAAGACTGTTTAGGATAGAATTCATGGGGATCCAACATCAAGTATGAAAAACAATAAATTTTGGAATTTTGGGAGATTATTCCATGAATTATGAGATTATCCCATTTCATTTTCTCTTACCCTTTTGTGTTTGAGATCATCTTCACTACTACTACTACAGCTCCATAAATTACTTCCCCTTCCCTCAAATCATATATACACTCACCAGTCACCAGTCACCAGTCACCAGTCACCAGTCACCAGTCACCAGTCACCACCCTTCCATTTTCTCTTCTTTCCCATGAAAACCCCACTGATTTAGGGTTTACATTTCCCTGCCCAATTCACTTTTCCCAAAATTTCTGCATTTTTTGCTCCAAGATTCAATCTTTTTTTTGCTCAAACCTTCATCAATGGCGAAAACTCGTCCTGGGAAACGTGACCTTGACTCATACAACATTAAAGGCACCAACAAAGTCGTTCATGGTGATTCCCCATCTTCTCTGTTTTTTTCCCTTCATCTTTGATTTCTTGATGTTTTGTTGTTGTTATTGTGATTAATACCTTATTGGTGCAAATACCCTTTATTTATTTTGCTATTTTTGCATGAAACAGCTGTAAAGTTCAAATCTTTCCCGTCAAATAAGCTCATTTGTTATCTTGGTTTGTGTTAGATTTTTGAAAGAATTTGTTTTTAAGCTAAGTTTATGCTTGAAAAGTTGAAAGAGTGTTGCTAAAACATGTGTTCAGACTGTGTACATCCGACCCTCACTCTCGAGACACTAGGGCGATGTTGTTGTTCATGAAGTAGATGGTGATGGATGTTTGTTGGAAATAATTGAAAATTTTGACTTAATTTGTGTATTGGCATTGATTTATTTAGCTGGAGATTGTGTTCTGATGAGGCCCTCGGACGTTGGTAACCCGCCATATGTGGCTCTTGTCGAAAAGATTGAGGCTGACGTTCGAAGTAATGTGAAGGTGAGAGTGAGATGGTATTATAGGCCAGAGGAATCAATGGGTGGAAGGAGGCCCTTTCATGGTGCAAAAGAGTTGTTCTTGTCTGATCATTATGATTTGCAAAGTGCACATACAATTGAAGGCAAGTGTACTGTTCACTCCTTCAAGAACTATACTAAGCTTGAGAATGTCGGCTCCGATGATTACTTCTGTAGATTCGAGTACAAGGCTGCCACCGGAGGTTTTACTCCTGATCGAGTCGCTGTGTGAGTGTTTCTTGGTGATTTTATTTGTTAATTAGTGTGATTTCTGTAGTTAGGTCTGATTGGGTTTTGCTGGTTTTGTTTCGTTGTGGTGATTCTTGTAGGTATTGCAAATGTGAGATGCCGTATAACCCAGATGATCTCATGGTGCAATGTGAGGGCTGCAAAGACTGGTAATTTCCTGTTATCAGTATGATGTTTGAAAAATGTGATTGATTTTAGGATTAGAGCTATACCATGTAGGTTTGGTTTACTCCTGTTACGGATACGAATGCTGGTTGTGTTAGTTGAATACTAGCGATCATCTTTTGCTTTGCTAAAGTGGAGCCAAATGCTATGCTTTTCTCTTTCTTTAACTGCCCATGTCAATGCGTAAATGAGAATTAGTTTCATACTTGGGAACTAAAACACGACCAATTCCATAGAAAACTTCTTCTTATCGCCAAATATCTCTTCAACACTTCTGCATGCTGAGCCGAGGCGACCTTTTGATTATTTTCTCTTTTGTTCTATATAATTTCGCGTATTTGCTGGTGTGAATATCTCATTGGCTAAATGCGGAAAATGTTGCCCTATAATTCCGTCATGCTTGTAGTGAGTGTTGTATAGTTGTATGACTACCTTATACGTGGTCTCTCATTCTCATTTAATGGGCCGTACTCACATGTAAGATATACGAGTAAGTTTTTGTGTCGTGCTTTCTCCTGTAGGTTCCATCCTTCTTGCATGGGAATGAGTATTGAAGAAGCGAAGAAGTTAGATCATTTTCTATGCTCTGATTGTATCGCTGAAATCGACCCCAAAAGAGGAACAAACTCCTTTTCTGTAACACCGATGGCTGATGGCAAGGTAACTTATCTTCCCTACTACGTTGTGTAATCGAATACATTGATTCCGACCTATGTTTTCGTACATAGCCTACTTCGAACCTACCGCTGTGTGTCTCGGACAAATTCATCCAAACCTGAAATGTGTAGTTACTGAATCGAACTGAGCTTTTTTACCTACACTTATTTTACTCTGTTGCATCTCTAAATATTACTTCCTGATAGCCTCCTATGTACTCTGCGCTTTTGTTAAATATAAGTAGTTAGGCATCAACTTGTTTCACCCTCTTGTTTAGTGAGGTCCTTTAACGTATTAGTCTAAAGTGGCCATTAGTTTTCAATAATCCTCTTGAGAGCCCTACTCCAGCTGCATAAACGGCCAAAACCCATGACATGGAATGTTGCACTCTCTTGTGTTTTCATTTTCATGTTCATCGTTGCTCGAGTCATGTACGGAGTATTTGTGTTTGATCACTTTCACATTCTAATTCATATAGCTGTGTTCAAGCAAACAAGAGGCTTATTTTTGTGACTTTGTCCATGAAAATTATTGCATTACATTGTATGTTTAGTGTTGATTGATTTTGGACAAATTCCTTAATGACTGTGATTCTGCCTTAGTTAATGATGTGCTTCATCAAGTGATGTTATCATTGCATCTCATCTTCTCTATACAATTTCACCGATTCTGTAGAAATTCAATGTTTAATAAAAGTTATTCGAAGTTATTAGAATTTTTTATCGTTTAAATATTTTTTTATCAAACTATTTATTCATTTGGCTTTCATTTGAAATTATTTATCCCCAATGGTTCCACGTCACCATTTTTCTTTTCTTTTTTATCTCACTCACACTGCCGCTACTTCAAGTAGTGACTCACCCTAACTTCACTTGAAACTCTTCTTGTACACAACAAACAGGGGGAGGCAACTTACTCTGTTTTGTGTGTCAAAATTGACCCACAACCGCTACTAACCGCTAGTTGACCCATAATCACTACTATCGGTTGGCCTAATGCAGCCTTCCAGGACCTGGTGTTTTATGTGGCAAAATTGAAATGGAGAAAGGGTGAACTGGTGAGTCGGGGTCCTTCTCTTTGTTCAAACATTGTTCTTTTTCTTTAGCTTATCCTTGACTTGGACTTCCCATATTTTGACCCGTCTTTCTTGTATTGATTCTTCCCGAGTCGGCACCTACAAATAAAAGATCGGTGCCCAATACTGAAATTCCGAGAAACAACATGATTTGAGACTAATTATGCTAAACTCGACTATCAAACTAATTAAACACAAACGACCGAATAATACTAGCAAAACAGGTTATAAAATTGACTAAATAAGATAAAATGTGGGACAAAAAATCCGTAAAAGTGACGACTTATCGTTAATTGCGCTTTTGTAGAATATAAGGGTGGATTGGACGATTTTCCTAAGCCAGTGTGAGGCGAAATCTGGGTTTTTCGTGTTTGATTGGAGTCGATTTCCAATTTGTGTGGTTCTCTATTTTTTTTCATTTCATACATGGTATAAGCCGCCAGTTGAACTAGCGGCAAGTTGGGCTTGTCATTTAGTGCTCTGGTTTGCCGCGCACGGTTTTACGAAGTGGTTTGTGATGTTAGGGTGAGCCGCGGCAAGGTGAGTGGGATAAAAAAAGAAAAGAAAAATGATGACGTGGAACCATTGAGGATAAATAATTTCAAATGAATAATGAATAAATAGTTTAATAAAAAGCATTGAAACGATAAAAAATTCAAGTTATTACTCCACGTATTACGGCCATATTGATCATTTCTGTTGTAAAGCTTTACATTGCGGTCATTATAGCAGGAACTTTTGAACCAGATTTTCATGTCGATTTGTGACCTTGAAGGGTTCTCAATTTCTCATGACACCATAGATTTGTCATTCAACTGATTTTTGCAATTCTTTTTGTTTTGCAGACTGAGAATAAGAGAAGGAAGAGATGAGACCGACTTCTGAACGTGCAGGAGGTCCAAGTCCACCTGCATTACTCTTGTGTTGTGAGCGATGTTTTTGTCGAATGTGAACCCTAAGGCCATGCTTGAGCTCAAAACTATGGGACCGTTCAGTGTTTCTGTGTGTTCCGTCTCCCCGAGACATGCATGCATGTGTGACTGACTCACTGACTGACTTGTCTGTAAGTCTTGTTGCGATTTCCCAAACCGCAGATTGTGCCAAGTCTTGTTGCTTTATGGGCTTCATTTGATCATAACATTCACATGCAGTCAGCTACTAGTTACGGAGTACTTTAGATTTTTAGTTATTCATTCATTGCTGTAATTTCTAAGTTTACAGATTTTAAGCTGCATTCCGGTCCGTGATTGGAGCTCTAACGCCCCAAACCAAAATTAGACTTGAACACGACAGCCTAAAGAGCTTAATGAACGCAACTTGAAATGACTTGACTAAGGTGACCTTTATTCATTGAACCAGAGGTGCATGGCTCGACCAAAAACATGACTTGATTAAGGTGATCAAAGGTGACTTATATTCATCGAGTATTGTACGTTTCTGAAACAAAACCAAATCTGTGAACCCATAACTGTTTCACATGTTTATGGAATTAAGCCGATTCTGAAATAACCTGTAAGTTTTTTAATATTATTATTTCTTTTTTTAATATTTTTTCCGGTTTCAGAATTTATTGGTCTGGATTAATAAACATAGAATGGAAGACCACATCTAACTTGACTTGTCCAATGATTTAAAGATCTTGCAAGTTTGTAAAATGGGACGGAGACATGTAGTGGGCTGTCACAAACAGCATTGTAGTTGTCTCGGTCCAACATTTATTTTATACCTTTGACATAGAATGTTTAATTGTTTATGACTTTATTATTTTAATTTGTCAACTTTTTCTAATATATATGCCAGTCATTATTATTATTATTTTTTTTTCTTCTCAAATTATTTACGTGAATATTTTATTTATTCAATTTAAGTGTATTTAAAAAAAAAAATGTATGAGATAAAACTTAAAAAATACGGAGTATAGTATATGGTCAAATAGAGAATTTTACTTACAGTATATATAGCCATGCATATAAACATTATTCTTTTAATTTTCCACATTTTCTCGGTATATACTTTTTTTTCCCACTTCTGAAATTATATATATATATAGAGGGGGATCAAGGGAGTTACTAACTCTCCAAGAGTCTCTTAGTGTTGATCCCCCATCCATTTAGCTTAAAATGGACGGTGGATGGATGAGTTTAGATTGTATAAAAAAAAAAGAAAAAAAAAGAGTGATGCGGGACTGATGTGCCGCGGACAGCCATCATCCATCACTAGTCAATAGCCCCCTCACCCTATCCCCCAATTAATTTCCCTCCTCTCTATACTCCCGCCCAAAGCGTTTTACCTTTCCTATTCACCTATTTTCAATTCATTTCCTACCTAATAACTCACCGCCCTCTTCCTCTCTAAAAAAAATCAATCTCCATCTCCATTTCCGCAGCTTCTCCATCTCCAATAAGGTATGTTGAATGTTCGATTTTCGACCTCCGATTTTCTTTTTGTTCAACCCTTTTTTATTCCATTTTCATGAACCCTAAAAAGAGCATTTTTGAGTTAAAGAGCAATTTCATGAACCCTAAAAACACCAACTCCCGCATGCATGAACCATAAAAAAATGATAAAATAGCATTTTTCCAACCCGATAACCCTGATTTTGAGTTAAAGTTGTTGTAGTTGTACAGTGGTTGTAGTTATAGAGTCGAAGATGAAGATTTTTTCCTTTGACAACTAATATTCACACAGTTTTTATTCTTGATTAATCGTTATTCCTCTAGTTATAACCCTAATTTGAGTTGAAGGGGTCGTAGTTGTACACTAGTTGTAGTTATAGAGCTAAAGATGAAGTCTTTATTTCTTTGTTGAAGTTCATGTTGAAGTTCCCATAGTCGTCATTGTAAGTATGCATGTGCCATCGATTAGACAGTTCTTTGTTGAAGTTTTGCATGCTTCCTTGTTGAGGTTTACATTAAAGCAGTGTTATAGTCACAGACTTGGTGTTTGGGAAGAAATAAAATTAACATTTGAAGAGTCATACAGATTGGTTGTACAATCATACAAAGTTGCTTGTACAGTCATACAGAGTTTGTTGTGAAGTCACAGAATGATGTACAATCACACGTTTGAAGCCACACAGTCGCAGTCTTATGATGCAAAGTCACACGCTTTATATTGTATAGTCACAGAGTTGGTTGTAGAGTCATTGGAACAGTTGTACAGAGTTGGTTGTACAGTCATACAGAGTTGGTTGTACAGAATGATGGACAATCACATCTTTTGATCTACACAGTCGCACTTGTTATGATGCAAAGTCACACGCTTTATATTGTATAGTCATGCAGTGTTGGTTGTATAGTCACCCGTTTGAGGCTGTATAGTCACACTTCTTATGTTGCAGAGTCGCTCTCTTTTTACTGTAGAATCAGACCGTTGAAGCCGTATACTCAGTTGTAAAATCACACTCTTTACGCATGTGATTTTACAACTGAGTATACGGCTTCAACGGTGTGATTCTACAGTAAAAAGAGAGCGACTCTGCAACATAAGGAGTATGACTATACAGCCTCAAACGGGTGACTATACAACCAACACTGCATGACTATACAATATAAAGCGTGTGACTTTGCATCATAACAAGTGCGACTGTGTAGATCAAAAGGTGGCATGTGATTTTACAACTGAGTATACGACTTCAACGGTGTGATTCTACAGTAAAAAGAGAGCGACTCTGCAACATAAGGAGTATGACTATACAGCCTCAAACGGGTGACTATACAACCAACACTGCATGACTATACAATATAAAGCGTGTGACTTTGCATCATAACAAGTGCGACTGTGTAGATCCAAAGGTGTGATTGTACATCATTCTGTACAACCAACTCTGTATGACTGTACAACCAACTCTGTATGACTGTACATCATTCTGTACAACCAACTCTGTACAACCGTATCACACTCTTTACGCATGTTGTTATTGCAGCAGAATGTTGGGTGCGAAGAAGAAAGTTCAAACGAAGACCAGTAAGAATAAGGCCGTGGCAGAGACATCAGTCCGCGAAAATGTAATTGATGATACATTGGTTGTGGACCAAAATTTGGGTAAGAAGAAACATAAGAAGAAGAAGACTGTTGTAAAGTCTGTTGAAGATACATCAGGGGACCACATCGTTGCCGAGACGAATGTGGTGGAGACAGAAATCGTTGACGAAGGCAGGCACAAGAAAAAAAAGAGGGTGACTTTTGATTCACCGGTCGCCGACCAAAATTTGGGTAAGAAGAAACATAAGAAGAAGAAGACTGTTGTAAAGTCTGTTGAAGATACATCAGGGGACCACATCGTTGCCGAGACGAATGTGGTGGGGACAGAAATCGTTGACGAATGCAGGCACAAGGAAAAAAAGAGGGTGACTTTTGATTCACCGGTCGCCGATCTGGATGTGGGTGAGACAAAAAGTGTTGAGGAAAGCAGGCCAAAAAAAAGAGGAGAGTCAAATCTGATACAGTGGCCGACCCCACATACGTGAGTGTGTCTCGGAGGAAGAGGGGGGGGGGGGGGACCGCCGAGAGGGTCAGCCAGATGTTCACTGTAGGCCCAAGCGGTTGCACCAACTAATTGCGCAATTATCGGATGATCAGAAAGAGAGGGTTCGTGGTGTTGGCTTCGGCGGGCTCTTGGACCTGAGGATCGAATCGGTCCCCACTGACCATGCGCTTATGTTCCTACGTGCATTTTCTGACGGGTCCCATATTTTTCGCGCCTCACGCCGGGAGGCATTCATGATGTCAAAGTACGACGTCCACGATTGCCTCCAGCTACCTTTAGGCCCTCATCCGGTGAAATTAATCCCAACACAAAATAAGAAAGGAGCAGACTCACCCGACGTGATCAGGTTAAAGAGTACCTGGCGGAAGGGGCTCGATGTGGTTGACAGCAGCGGGCCAATAACATTAGGGAGGGTGCACGAAAATTTAATGGCAACCAAAGCCGCTGACGACGACTTTGTCCGCAGGTTCGTGTTGTTCGCGTTGTCATCATTCCTCGCGCCTACTACGAACAACTCACTGGACCTGAGTCTGCTAGCCGCAGTGGAGGACGTGGACTTGATTGGTGAACAGGACTGGTGTAGCTTTGTTCTGCAGGATCTGGTGCGGGCAGGTAAGGGGACGCGTGACCCCAACAAAGTCGTCGACTACCTCCGGGGGTGCATCCCCATTCTGATGATTGCGTACTTCCAGCGCTACGATTTCCGTAGCGAGACTTGCAGATGCGACATACAATTTATCGCACATTGGGATGCACGGAAAATAAGCGATCGTCTTGCTGGGGAACTGGAGACGGGATCCCTGGGAAATCAGCTGCGTTCGAAGGTGTCGTACCCACGTACATGTGGGAAAGCTGGCAGCGAGTGCACCCCCGCTATAACGATGCCCTCTGACAAACAGCACTCTAGTCCAAAAAGAATAACGACAGGGGTGGAGAGAGACGATCAATCGGAAGACAACGCGGTTGACGTAAGTGATCTCCCAGCCACTCTATAGATCATCAGTTTATTGTTCGTGAAACGATTTAATCTGAAAGCCTTACCTATGTTTTAAAAAAAAACTAATAGTCATGGTCGTTATGATCACACTCATCCTGATGTATAGTCACATACTATTAGCTGTATAGTCACACACTATTACTTGTATAGACACACACATTATGTTATCCAGTCAGTACTATAACCTGCACCGTCACACGCTATAAACTGTATAGTCACACACTTTATTCCTTACAGTCACACACTTAGATGCTTAGTCATAGTTACACTGCCAGCCTCAACACCACTGAGCTTCGCACTAATGATTTGACTTCAACTGAATTATAGGACGACCGGCGTTTTTTCATGGAATTCCGAAGGTGTGCGCTAGCCTTTTGCGGTTTCTGTGAGCAGGCTGCCTCCAAAGTAAGAGAAATATCGACGAGGAACAATGCAGTTCCAAGTCAGGACCCGTCCTCCCAACAATTCTGGGAAGATCCATCTGTCCTCCGGTATATCGATGAAGTCGTTTTGTTGGCCGGCCAGTTGAAGCAGACTACCCAGAACGCCCCCGTCGTTGAGGGCGAGCAGCAGCGCGATGCTGAAGCCTGCGGTCTGGTACGCCAAATTATGCAAGACTTGCGTGATTCTGGTTACGCGGATGAAGATATTGACAAATCAGGTTTCTACGTGGGAGATGATGATGGAACAGAGGGTTACGATGATGAGGGAACTTTTGATGGTGGCATCGTGACACCAGGTTTCTGTGAGGGGGAAGTTGAAGAGAATGATGCCGCTGTAGAAATCAACCAAGACTCCGCTGTGAAGGGTTCGGTGGACATGAGTCCGACCGTAGTGGTAGCTCTACGGCAAGCAGGGTGGGGGACAGCGGGCGCACGGTCGGCTTTAGATGTAACACCAGCTCCGCCCGATGCGACAGTCAGTTCTAGCCTTGAGAAGGAACTGCACAAAGCAGGCTGGGCTGTAGCGGACGCTGTTGCCACCACGCCCGCGACGGAAGAAATCGTCACGACCGATACTCAACAGATAGACGATGGTTCAGTGACCAGGACACACCCGGAGGCTAAACATCATCGGTACATCTTCCACTCCGACGTGGCATTTGAGTGCATGGACACGATTCCGGACAATTTGGGCTGCACGTTGGACTGTGGAAGAGTAATGAGGGGGCAGCTTGTAATCTCTGGATTCATGTGCTCCAACATCGTCATCTTCTGGGATATCCTCAGCGTACGGAAAGACGTAATCGACTACGTCTTCGACTACGTCTTCGACCGAGGAACGCCACGTCCGTCAGGGTACGTACTTATTGTCCTGGTCATGTTGTTTTTAAAAATGCACGTGCTAATCGGGACTTCGTTTGTTCTGCAGCGAAATGCTGGTCGAGTACACAGCTTACGACTGTATCGCGAGGGGCGACATGCAGACGCTCGAGCCTGGCCTGGAGGTGATGAATAACGTCGTTGACTGCTGGTGTAGGCTGCTGAACCACTTGGTGCACGACAAAAAAACATCAAGAGTAACCAGTAGATGTTACTTCTCTCTTGGACATACGGTACGTTCAACCCCCAAATTAGGTGTATAATCGCAGACAATTGGCTGTATAGTCACACACTGTTACCTGTATAGTCACACCCATTGTGTTGTCCAGTCACCGCTATAAACTGCACAGTCACACGCTACAAGCTGTATAGTCACACATTTTACGCTGTACAGTCGCACTCATGTCAAACACAAACTGACTACATGTATTACCATCAATGCATGTGAGCAGGCCCCAGTGTTGTCATTGTGGAAGGAAGGAGGCAGGGGCAATAAATATGACAAGGAAATATTTTACGTGTGGGACGAGTGGATAAAAAATAGTTTCTCCGACTTTGCTTTGGACTCGGACATGGTATTATCCTGGACATACTGTCTATTCGTAGTTGTTATCAACCCATAATCCTGACGTATTGTTTGCAGGTGTTCGTCCCGATCTTGACGGGTTACGATGGTCACTACAGTTGCGCCAGCATCAACTTCAATTCTGGGCAAATAGAGTACCTCGACAACCAGTTGTACGATAAAGATTTTACAAAGTTGTCTTACTATGACATTACTCGGACAACGGTCAGGCCCTTTTAATTTAATATTGAATCAATTATGTGACCGGAATGTGTCCAACAACTGATCCTGTTTGAACTTGTTTTGCAGGTTAATAAGATGGGGGAGTTCATGGTACAACGAGGGATGGAGAAAGGTGAGAAGGTCCGTACGTTTAAATTGGTAAACGTTCCCTTATCATGGCAGAGAGTGGGGTACTCCGCCAATGACTGTGGAGTGTACCTGATGGTGCACATGATGCTGTACAACGGGTCCCCGTTCAACTGCTCCTTGGGGACAATGGCGGCCATGAATATGTGCAGGGCGGAGATCACGGCGACCCTTATACTAAGTGACGCGAACAAGATGAGGAACGCTGTTTTGCAGAAAGTGATTGAATTCGGAAAATACAAGGAATCGTTGGAATCTGCCCGTACGTTTGAAACCACTCCTATGAAGGCAACCGCCAAGAAGCGTCTGAACAAATCACCAAAAACACCTGGACCCACCCCCAGATCAGTCCCAGAAGAAAGACAGTCGGCGATTAAGTCTCGGATACGGGGCTGTGGAGATGGGTTGGGTTGCTCCTTGAACCAGGGTGAACCTGCCCCGGACGCCATTGTCATGTCACTCGTATTTTGCCTGCGAGTGGGGCTGACGAGTGGGATGCTCAGCCTGCGAAAACACACCGCCGACTACTGCTTCCTCGACGATAATGGGTACGACGAAATGTAAGTGACCGTCTTTTGTTCCTGATGCGTGTTTCATATTACACCTACTAACCGGTGTCAACAAATCCGCAGTGAACGCTTTGGGTCCTACGGCCCTCGTGCGCAGCTGAAGAGGCGTGACATTCAATGGCTCTTCTCCGTCGGTGGCATGAGCGCCGCTGTGCTGGAGTGTTGGTCGCACCTAATGAACTGGTGCGAATCAGACGACAACCGGCGTGGGTTATCCTCCCCCACGGACCCAACGATGGCGTGGTTCGGAATTCAACACATGGTATGCCCCCATAACCTACTACCTATCACACTAAATAGTACAAATGATCCCCATTCACATTAAATAGTTAGAAATAATCACAAAGTTCACTTAGTACAGTCACACATGTTGACATGTACAATCACATGCTATCAGTTGCACAGTCACACATATTGAGGTGTACAATCACGTGAAATACGTTGCACAGTCACACATGTTGATGTGTACAATAACTCTTGTTGAGGTGCACAATCACACTCTGCACGCTGCAAAGTCACGCAGCTTAGTCTGTACAATCACGTGCTATAAGTTGCATAGTCAGGCATTAAATAGTACAAATGACCCCCATTGACATTAATAGTCAGACATCACTTTGCAGAGTCACTCTTGTTGAGGTGCACAATCACGTGATATAAGTTGTACAGCCACGCACATTATATAGTCAGACATCCTAGAATTTGAATTCACACTGTCATGTATAGTCACACTCTGCACGCTGCAAAGTCACGCGGCTTAGTCTGTACAATCACACACTTTAGTCTGTACAATCACACACTTTGCGATGTGCGGCCACGCACATGATATATTCCATTCTCGCATCCTGTCACTGATGACAACTAATATTCGCCATCCGTTAGGACTCACAGACCCGTATACTGGAACGACCCGACTCAAGTACCCCTGCGGACGAAGACACTGACGGTCTGTACGAAGCGTGGGACAAATTCATACAAGACTGCGTCGGGACATTCGACTTGAACGCCGAACTGTTGTTTTTCCCGGTGCATACTATGGGGCACTACGCGTGCGTGTGCGTCAACTTTAGAGAAAGAACAGTTGATATCCTCGATCACCAGACATACGCCCCAGGGTCGCATATGTTCCGGGTGTCCAGCGAGATAGTAAGTTGCACGCATATGCTTTATTTCACCACGTCAAAAATATTCTACTGCTTGGGTGCTGATGTTTACTATTACCTAATACTGCAACAGATGCAAGCATTGAGGGTCTACGTGGACGAGAAAGGGTTGATTAAGGGCAGTCACCTGGCGAATTTTGAGCATCGCCAAGTAAATTTGGAATGGCAGAGCGCCCGGAAGAACGATCCGGAGTCCGGCATTTTCTGCTTGATGCACATGTGCCTGTACGATGGTGCGCCGTTCACCCACACTGATATTGGGTCAAAGCTCGGGAGGCGTTACTTGTCGTTCGAGGTGGCAGCAAGTCCCGTACTTGCTGACATGAATGAAGCTCGCGACGACGTGTTGCCGAAAATTCGCGCTTTCATAAGAAACGTTACGTGCATATGGATCAAACTCGATGACAAACGTAAACTGGGGAGACTCGTGGAACGAAAGACCTCAGCGAACCGTAAGGCATGAATGTGTAGTGAAGTAAAAACATTTTTTTGTGAATATAGAAAAAATCTCATGTTGGAGTATCTTCTGAGTATCAGATGAATGACAACTCAGTATCAGGGTCGCATGTGCGACGTGATACAGTCACGCAACTTCTGACTCACAGTCACAGTCAAACTCCTGCAGAGTCATGACAGACGACCACAAAATCACCAATTAATTATACTAACTACCCCTGCATATATGTCCATCCATTTACTTTCAGATTATTTCACCTTTAAAAAAACCGATGGTTCCCTTATTTACAGAAGACACGAAAAAAAAACAATACACGCACCGTAAAATCGGATTATTTCCCAATAAGAAAACGATGATTCGAAAACGATGTCGACAAAATATAAACTGTACATTGAGTGATGTTTGTGAGTGCGACTGCGAATTGATGTTTGTGAGTCTCAATGCACATTGAGAACACAAACCATCACCTCACTCTGCTTACCCTATTTACTTTAGAAGGATAGGGTCCCCACCTAACTCAATTAATATTTACTGCCCCCTTTACTGCCTCCCCCCTTCAAATACCAACGCCATTTTTACACCAACTACTTCCAACTTCACCTCTTTAAACCTAACAAAAAATGGCAAGCAAAATAGAAGAAATCAGAAAAATGATCGAGGAGTACGATGGTTTGTTGAATACCACTAGATCAAATGAATTAAGAGCCATGCAGCTAGTCGCTCCTGCCATAGACGCGAGGACCTATATGGCATCCATTGGCAGTACAGAAAAGGAGACCGAACTGGACGACTACATCGAATTCTTGATGAAAAAGTGTATTGGATGTTTCCACACTAAGAGAGCATTGCAGTGTGATTTTGCCAACTTGAGGAAGATGCTTCAAAAAAACGGGGGTTAATTATGCATGTAGCGAAAATGAAGGGTGTAATGGACGTTTCATGTTTCAAGTACTGGATGTTTTAATGTGTTTTGAGATATAAAATATATAAGTAGTGGATGTTTTTACGTTTCAAGAATATTTTTATGTTGTTTCAGAATGTGACTTTTCTATTTTTTTTCGCTATTTCTCTATCGTTGTTTCGCTATTTCTCTATTTTTAGGTTTCTACGCTTCATTTTGGAGAATCACTGTCAGTGTGTTGTAGAATCACAGACATTATCTTGTACAATCACACTCCCACAATGCTACTGTAGAGTCACACCCTGCCTACTGTAGAGTCACGTTCATTGTATTGCACAATCACACTCACTTGTTTTATGTCAACCAAATATTAAGTTAGTACTGTTTGTAGCGTTTAAAGATAATACATTCCAGAACAAAAACAATTTTGTTTTACGACTACGCCATATTAGAAATAATTAAGATCGACAAAAGACGTAACGACTACGCCATGTTTTACGACTACGCCATATTAGAAATAATTAAGATCGAAAAAACCGATGTGACTGTGAAGGGATGTTTGTGAGTCTCAATGAAACGTTGGGAAACACAACACCCACCTCAATCTCTTAACCCTAATAAATATATGAGAATAAGCCCCCACCTAACCCATTAAATTTTCACCCCCCCTTTACTGCCTAACCCATTCATTTTCAACCCCCTATTTACTGTCTCCCCCTCTTTAAATACCAACACCATTTTTATCACCTTAACCACTTCAACTTCACCACTTTTACCGGCCACTACATACAACTCCACCACTTTAACCTTATAAAAAAATGGCCAGCAAAATAGAAGAGATCAAAAGTTTGATCGAGGAGTACAATGGTTTATTGGATTCCACTGTGTCCAATGAATTAAGAGCCATGCAGCTAGTCGCAACTGCAATTGACGTGAGGCGCTTCGTGGCGTCCACTAGTGATACACATAAAGAGGCCGAACTGGACAACTACATCCAGTTCTTGATGAAAAAGTCTATGGAGTGTTTCCGCACAAGGAACAGGTTCCAGCGTGACTTGGCCAACTTGAATAAGATGCTTAAAAAGTACGGAGGTTAAGTATGTATGGGTTAAGATGTACCGTTTAGTAATGGTCATTTTTATGTTGTTTAAGTTTGAATGAATGTTAAAGTGTAGCGTTTAATGTTCAAGTGTAGCGTTTAATGGATGTTTTCCGCACTATGTCGTAGAATGTTTTCCGCGTTTTAGGGTATGCAAGTATTACATGTTGTGTAAGAGATGGACTTTTTCTAAAGTACAAATATTTCCATCGCTATTGCGCTATTTCTCTATTTCCATCGCTATTTTTCTAATGTACAGACACATGGTGTATAGTCACACTCAACAAGTTTTATAGTCACACTAAACATGGTGTATAATCACAGTCATCATGTCATAGAACTAGTTTAGGTTTCTACACTTCATTTTGGAGAATCACAGTCAGTGTATTGAAGAATCACAGTCATTATCTTGTACAATCACACTCCCACAATTAGTGAAACCACAGTCCACCTCTTGTTCTACAATCACACACTGAATGCTGTAAAGTTGCACTCATTGTGTTGCACAATCACACTCACTTGTTTCGTGTCACCCAAATATTAAGGGCATAATGTTCCTGTACAGCTGTATTTGTAGCCAAAGATGCTGCATTCCAGAATAAAAAAGACGGCTATTTCAATGTATTCTTACAGTCAAAGGAACAAAAACAATTTTACGGACCCCCACGCTTTACGACTACGCCATATTGGAAATAATTAAGGTCCGCAATAACATATACAATATCACGGACCTTGACCATTTCAAACGTCGACAAGTCTTTATGTTTCACAAAGCAGGAAATCGCCCCCATGATCTAAGACTTAAACCATATTAGAAATGATTGAGGTCCGCAATATACGAAAACAATGTCACGGACCTTGACCATTTCAAAAGTCGACAGCCTTTGTGTTTCCAAAAAGAATGTTTCTAAGTAACAGATGATATTCATGAACAATCCTCCTCGACAATCCCTGCCGGGTCCTCCTCCTCCTCCTCCTCAACATCAACAGGTGGGTACTCAGCAAATGGGTTGGGGCAGTTCCTCTTGTCATGGTGCCCCATCCTCTTGCAGTTCGTACACAGCCGTTTAGGCTTGGCGGCAATTGCAACAGCCTTCACCTTAGAAGAAAGCATCCGCTTCCCACTGCCCTTGTTCTTGGCTTTCTTCGGGGGCAATATGGTTATTTCAATTGAGCTCGTACAGCCAAGGATCTCCTCTAATTCTTGCATCTTGCTACATGGGCCAGCAGAGACAATATCGGACCTGAAGTCGCGAATGACGTCAGCTAGATTACTAACGTCTTCCTTACCCATTTTGCTGACATGACTGACGGTCTCATAGAACTCCGAGAACAGCCTCGTGACTGTAACAGCCTTCTCATCGCGTAGGCGACTCTCTGACAGGGGACACGCATTAACATTACGTAGAGCATCCTTTGTCCATCTACATGCCACGTACCGTTCCGGGATCGTCTCCCGTCCTTTCGAAGAGTATATCCAAATGGCGTGCCTGCAAAGAATTCCATACCGACAGAACTTCCTGCAAGTACACCTGACCTCACAGGTACCTGCGAGTGCATTAAAAAACACATAAAGAGTGCGACTGTTGACCGTACAGACGGTGGCTACGCAACGTACGGGATGAGACTCTGTAAAGGTATGATCACAACCTTGACAGGATACAGTCACACCCATAATGCTGCATAGTCACAGTCCTTACGACGCAGAATCAAACGAATTGCGTTGTACAATCACACGCACCGCGTTCCAGAGTCGCACCCTTTATTGTGTACAGTCACATTCAATGAATTATGGAAAAGAAACTCGTTACGTTAAGAATCAAAACGTTTAGATCATATAATATGGCTACACGAAATGGACAGTGACTTTCTATGCCAGTACCTGGGTTGTATTCAACAATGTAGTTGCGGTCCCGGATGGAGTCCAGTACTGTTGTCGCTTCGATCCCGTCCTTCTCCTGATACCCACGAACGCTGCACGTGTATAGCGAAAACTTAACCTCTTCCTGAAAGTGTGCAAAGGCGACGTGCGTATACACCCTTGCCGCGTGGCTCTCCATCGGATTCGTCGATCCAATTTTGGGGAATGACTACCGGTTATCGTTGTCTAGGCTCTTCTGCATGTGCCTTTGTTGGTCCATCGCACTTTCGAAACGCATCCAGAACTGGACCAACGTACCATTGTTGTCTTCAAACTTTTTGAAGAAACTGTTCTCACTCTCTGATCTCTGCGTTGTCCTCATAATTATTCCGGACATCCTCACCTCCCTGCAATGTGCGGCGACCCATTTGCTCCTCTCTTCGAACATATTTTCGAACCATTCGATCCCAACAGCATCATGGTCGATCATAATCCGCCCCCACCAGTCGTCGAACTCCGACGCCTTGATGTCATCATCCCTTATAATTGCATTGAGAGCTTTTACAAAGTCCGAGGCCTCCTCTCTTGATCTGCCATACTTTGTTGGAATCTTGTTCATGATGTGCCACGTGCAGCACCGTTGGTGCGCTGCTTTGAATATTTCGGGGACGACTTTTAAAATTCCGGGATCCTGATCTGTAATGATATAACACGGTTTCTTCCCGCCCATGGCTTCCAAAAACCGGGAGAGGACCCATATAAATGACTCATAGTCCTCCTTAAATAACAACGCCCCACAGAACGTGACAGACCGTTTGTGGTTGTCCATGCCAGTGAACGGTGTGAACACCATGGAATACACGTTGGTTCCGTACGTTGGGTCGAACGAAACTGCATCCCCGAATGCCGCGTAATTCCTTCGAGCTGCACCATCCGCCCAAATGACCCTGCGTAAGCTTCCGTCTGTATCCACATCGTAGTCAAAGTAGAAATCCTCCTGACCGTCCCTCAAACTCTTGAACCGGTCTATGAACAACTGACCATCCTGCTCGTGGACGAAGCACTTGGCGTCCCTCCCCCAGTTCTTGAAATCAACCAACGATGCTCCGATGTTCTGATATCCGCCCGACAACTCCTTGCACATCCTGTATGTTCGAGTCGCCCCGATCTTCAGCTGCACACACAAAAATGCAACTGCATTGGTCTCGCACAGTTGGCAGTCAACCATACACTAACAACATTGTTGACAGATATTACGCACCCTCGAGTTGCAGACGATCATCTCCTTGTGATATCTTGATAGATTTCGAGATGACTTTTGAAACTCTCTGTTCTTGACCGTCAGAAGATCGTGGTTGTGTTCCTTGATGAACTCTTCAATATAAAACCCCCCGATCATTGCACAGAGCCTAATTCTTGCTCCACATTGCGTCCTCGTCGCCTTCGTAATCCTTTTGGGTTCGTACGATCCCACATACTCTTGCCCCTCCTTCTCTCCCGTGCTCGACAACTTCACCATGCTCTGGCTGGCTGTTTTGCCCTCCTTGTTACAAGCCAACAATTTCTTCTTGATCGAACCATCAAATGATCTAGTTGTCGTGTACCTCTTCGCCTCGAAACCAACATAAAATGCGTAAGCTTGATAAAACTTGAATGCTCCATCGATGTCCACGAACTTCTGCCCTACGTAAGGGACAATCACTGTGTCTTCAGCTGGCATATAGGTTGGAACAAAAAACAAATTATCAAAGGTTGGACACTATCAATCTTGCAACGCACGCATTCATCTCTGACCTTATTGAAGTGTGACTTTTCTCAACAACGACTGTGACTTTGCGCGTATAACAGCATGATTGTTAGAGCTTAAAACCCGCACCGCATAACAAAAGCAAGTACAACTACAACCCAAGATGTAATACCAACAATAATAAATATATATATATATATTTTCTCAAAAACAAAAAAACACCCGCAATAATAAATATAACAATGATAAGAAAACAAACATATATATTTTGAATAGTAACAGCAACTTCAACGTAATACAACTACGCCTACAGCTAAAACTACAACTACATGCAACCAACAAAATAATAATATGCAATACTAGAACTACGCCTTGATTAATATCCACAACACATAAGAATTACAAGTACAACTACAAACCAATATGCAATACTCAACAACAACAAAAAAAAAATACAATGATAGATATAACAATGATAAAGAAACCAACATAGATATTTGGAATAATAAAGAACCTTCAACGTAATACAGCAGAATAACTACAACAACAGTGAACGTGTGACTGTCTATCATATTGAGTATGACTGTCACGTTATAACGGTGTGACTCTGCAAAAATATCAAACCAAACAAAACAATGTTCGACTGCACATTTTCCTGACTCTTCTCATTTAACAAACCAAATATATATGTATATATCCATCTTACCTCCTGCATGTTGCCCAGAAATTTTCAACTGCACATTTTGATCATCGCGTGGTTCTTCGAGGAACAACACCATTAGAGCATAAAGACGTATAACAATTTACGAATTAGGGTTTAGTTATTCTGAATAATGGTATAGATAGAGGGAAGCTTTTTTATTAAGGATAAATTTCGAATTTTAGTGAGAACTTGGTGAGAAATTTGGGATGATTTCCAAATTTTGGTGAGGGAGTGAATTTTGTTGATGGAAAGAGTGATAGATTTGTGATAGGAATGGTGATGACATGTTGTACTTTTGCCTTGCTGCTGTCTGCTGTTTGTCATTCACGGACATATTCACCTTTTTTTTTTGATTAATCTTAGTCATCCATCCAAACCAAATCAAGGGCCAAAAACACAACTTCCCAACTTCCCACTTTTCACCAAACTCCCTTGATCTCTTATATATATATATATATATATATATATATATATATATATATATATATATATATATATATATATATATATATATATAGAGTAAAGATCAAGTGAGTCCTTTTATTTTTTTGAGTCCATGAGTCCTAATCTTGGCCATTGATCTAAACAAGATGGATGGGTGAGATTGTATAGGGTAATTAAGGTAGTAACTACCAAATTTTGGAAAAAAATAAAAAAATCCTCCTCCTCCCTAGATTAGCGCCAACTGCAATCTTCTCTCTCATCTCATTTATTTTTTTGCTTTCAAACGTCCGGTTAAGAAAACCCTTCATCTTCATCTCTTCTCTCATCTCGCTCAATTTTATTCGCTCAACTCAATCACAGCCTTACACTCAAACGCTCAACTCAAACTCAATCGCTCCACTTCAACTTCAACTTTTGCGCTCAACTCAATTCAATCGCTGTCCTCAACTCGAGCAAGATTATTATTTTACTGAAGATCTAGGTTTTGTTTACATCTGTGTTATATTTCATTACCTCTTTCGCTAATTATTGATTCATTAATTTTGCTGCGTCTATGCCATATAATTAATTTTTTTCACTGAAGACTGTTTTGCTATCTGGGTTTTCATCTGTTTCGTGTAATTGAATTCAACTACAGACGAACATATATCGAATGTTACTTTAATGCACATACGCTGTTACTGTAATAAACTTGATGTGTTACTGTAAGGGGTGCTTCGTTACTGTGTTTGATGTACGGTGTTATTTCAAAGACAATCATGTGTTACTGTAAAGCATAAGAGGTGTTACTTTAACTCTCATCTTCGTGATACTTTGAATCCTTGTAAACCCTCAATTGTGTACATTTGTTACTCTAATCTGCTTCTTATGTTACTCCACACTTCTATTGGCAGACAGGAACACTGTACGATCGCAATTGTTGGAAAACGTAGCCAAGTATGAGAACACTAGACAAAAAATCATCGACGGTCCCATGAGCAAGCCAACAAAGGGCCGAAAAAAATAGCGTGTTTACTGAATCATGTCATCTCTTTTGTAACTACGATTTAATGGTCTCTATTCTTTAGTTACCTGTCTAATTACATTGGTATTTTGACTATCACCAGTACATTGAAGCTGTGAAACTCTGTTACAATGACCAGCTGCACCTGTTACTCTAATTCACTGTTGGTGTTACTATGGGGATTATTGAAATTAACACAATTTTCGTTGGTCTCACAATCTGTGTGTTACACCGAAGCACTGTGTGTGTTACTTTAATGAACAAATTATGTTACTTTAAGTGATTAATGCCGTTAGTACAATGATATTGCAATCACCAATATTGGTACTCTTTCAATGAATGAACAACACTGCTGTCCTCAGTTACTACAATGCATTTTTTCTGTTACTGTAACAAATTAATAGTGTTACTTCAACGCACATGAGATGTTACTCTAACCAAAAACACATTTATTAAATAAATATAGTGTTAATTGCACAAATGTGTACAACATTAGTTTTTCGTGTAAACCATGAAAAAAGAAAAAATTCTTGTAATATTCAAAGAACACGAGTATTATCAAAACATTTGTTCATCCTCGTCTTCCTCTGTGTCTTTTTCAGTACGGAGTGAAAATCTCACCCACATCTCTGCACCATTCCTGTGCATTCGGCTCTTTACCAATGCTTCCTGCCAAAAATTAAGAAAAGTCAGGCCCATGGGCATAAGTGTTACTGTAACTCCTAAGTTGCGTTACTTTAACTCTAAAAAGATGTTACTCCAACGTCAGCACCAAAAACCCTTTTTTAGTGTTACATTTTTGTGTTACTCTAATTAAAAGTAGGTATTACTGTAATTCATTACTTGTGTTACTTCAATGCCATGCATTCTTCAACATAAAGCAAAACAATAATATCGGTGAAACAATAATATCAATGAACCATAATATTAATCCATAATTAATCAAACGAATTAAATTCCACATTTTCCAGTGTTGTCTTGTGCGTTCGCATCTCTGGCGCAACTACCTGCACAAAATCAAACAGCGTTACATCAATGTAAATAATGTGTTACTGTAATTCATAAATGGTGTTACCCTAACGTGTACAATACGTTACTCTAGCATATCATAAAAATTCTTTTCCTGAACGTTCATTTGTGTTACTGTAATTGCAATTAAGTGTTACTTTAACTCAGAAGGCATGTTACTTCAACGACGAATCTGCGTTAACTGAAATAAAAAAAATAGAATCAATGGATATCAGGGAAAATCTTAATAAAAAGCATAAAGACCTGTAATCTATAGAGATCAAGATATCAAAATACCATTGATACGAAACTGTGATATCAAAACGCAATGACATCAAAAAAACGCAAATTGATACGAAACTGTGATACGAAATGACAATGAAAGCACTATAAACATGAAGATCGACGTAAAAAAAACGCAATTCGACGCGATAAAACATTGATATGAAAACGCAAATTGAAAGCAATATGACTATTGAAATCCATGAAGAAAAAACAATTGTTATACTCACCATGAAAATCGACAATGAAAGTAATAGCAACAATGAAAATCGACGTCAAATTATTATTGAAACTCACCATTGTTATACTCAGACGATTGCTTATCAATTGTTGAAGAAGATGATACTGATTCTGGATCCATTGTAACGCGTTTTCGTGCACAATTTTGATTGAATGAAAGGATGAACGTGATGAAGATAGGGTTTTTTTTCTCACGGTTGAATTAATGAATGAATGTGATGAATGATGAATGAACGTGATGGAGTGGTTATTGTTTCCTAAATTCTTGGGATCTATTTTAGGAACGTAAATCTTTCCCTTTTTTTTTTCTTTTTTTTTTTTTAATGCAATGAATCTTGTCCATCCATCCTCATCTCATCCAACGGATGGGATGAGGACTCATGGACTCATATAGAGTAAGGGACTCATAAGAGCCTTACTCTCTCTCTCTATATATATATATATTATTCGGTTGATCTAGTTTTATACTCCGTAGTACATTTGGTTGGATATGAAAGCTAAAATTAAAAAATACTCCCTCCGGTTTTAAATTAGGGTCGTGCTTTTTCCTAACGAGCTTTTACTTAATCCTAACGACATTTTACCGTTTTACCCTTCTCATTTTATCACATTTCAAAGTTACTTTTCTGGTTTTTCTCTCTAAATAATTTTTTTCAAAATCCAACCTCCCATGAACCATCACGAACATTGGAACTGTCCGGGATCGAAGGTGGATGGATGACTGGGGTTGGGGTGATGACTACGTGGTTGGTGTCGGTGGGTGGTTTGGGCCCGGCTCGATCTGGGTGTTGGGTCGGTGGGTGAGGGTGGTCGGGGTGGCTGGGATCGGTCTGCACGGTAGGTGTCGGGCCATGTTTGGGTAGTGGGTGGGTGGTTGGGGTGGATGTGGTGGTGGGGTCATGGGGGGTGGGTGAGGGCCGGCGGGGTAGACGAAGGTGGAGGGGTTACGTAGGTTTTCTTTTTTATTTTTGTGTGTTTTTTTTTAAAATTTTTCCATTAATTTGTTACCGTAATTTTTTTTACTCGTATTTTGTGATTTCATCGATGTCATCGATAATTGAATTATAATCATAATCGAGTTCGGGAGCGTTATTGATTAAGTTGAAAAAAGAGAGATTATTGAATCATGGGTAAAAAGTTACAGATTTATGAAATGGGTAAAACAGGAAAATTTTAGAAAAAATCGTTAGGATTAAGTAAAGGCTAGTTAGGAAAAAGTAATTTCGTTAAATTATTGCCCCATTTGGGTAATATTTGTGAGGAGTATTATATTGAAATGGGACAATAATTTAAAACTGGAGGGAGTATATATTAATATACAAGAAAAGAAAAGGAGAAAATATAGGGCAATAATAAGCTCAGATTTTACAGCCTAATATTAAGAATTTGTGATTAAGTTAATACTCAGTACTTAAAAAACATGTAAGATTATGACAGTGTATATAATGAATTGGCTGTGATTAGAACTTTAGTATGTATAATAATGAAGTAAAAGTCAACAAATATGATACTCAAATTAATCTCTTTTTGCAAGCTACCTTTTATAACCATCAAAAATAAAGAACATCCAGATCATACATTTTCTTCCTTTTTGCAAAATTTTCTGCAAATTTAACAACATAAATAATTTTCTCTGTCCTAATAATTGTTTTTTTTCCTCCACACTCTCTCTAATAGAGGGAGAGGGGTGATTCTCCATTGAGTTTGTATTCATGTAATTTTGTGAGTCAATTGTATTAATGTACATTTAATTATAATTAACAATTATAATTTTGTTCATAATTACAATAATCATTCCAGAAAAGTAAGGAATTTTTTGGGTTTAAGGAAAAAAAAACAAGACAAGGAGCAATTAAGGTAATCCAAACATCTTGTTTTGATCAAAGTTTCCATTTTTAGAGTAAGTTTTTGTTTATGTAAGTTTCAAAGGTTTTTGTTGGCCTATATACATTTCATTTAATGTCTCATATATATTTTTTTGTTATGTTTTTGTATAATGTATGTTAATCTTCATTCGGTTTGACTTTTTCGAGCTAATGCATGCTACAATTTCCTTACATAGTTGTATTTGAAGACATGCATGCATGAATGATATGAACATTATATTAATTGGACTCTTACTTTTGATTATTTTTATTTTATAGAATTACTCGTGTAAGACAACCAATATATTGTGAAACGGGATGACCTTGCTTCTATAACTAGTTTTTCCATTAATATGGATCGATCACGAGTTGTTGATATGTTTTACACATTGTGCACGTAAAACAACTACGAGTACTTCCAAGAAACTACTCCGTAACAGTTTATGGAGACAACTCAGACAAGTACTATAACTTCTTTGATAAGAATTTCACTTTTGTGTTTTTTTTTATATACATGCAGTTAATTGTCACTTCTGTACTACACGCATTAAGTTAGGAAAAGTGACAATTTTTCATTATTTTGTACGAGTAATTAATTTGTAAGTTTTTTTTTTTTTTTTTTTTTGATTTTTTTTTTTTTTTGGACAATTTGTAAGCTAAAATATGAACACTTAGAGTCATGCATGCACAGGTAAATGTATCTGCTGTACAGTTGAATTTATGGGTAAGAAATGTAAAGGATCCATGCTTAATCTTACCAGATTATTTTGTCCTTTTTTTGCAATTGATTATCTGATTTTCTGGTAGGAAATTTGTTACAGTAATATGCTGCTGGGAGTAATTGGTATTTCTGTTAATATATCAATCACAATCTATGTTACTCAAACTGCAAGTTTTGGCTTAGAATGAGTGTTCAAGTGTCGTATCCATGTCCAACTGTCCAAGTGTCGAGTCTAGGACACAGACATGAAAGAATGAGAAGAGTGGAAGTAACATAGATCATGGAAATTTCTTCTCGACAACATTTTTTTGTTTCTTCTCAACTAATGCAGTGTATGCCAATTCTTTTCAGTAATTTGGTTGATGTAGCTAGACTCGATTTTGAAGGCCAATCACGATTCATAGAAGTCGAGAAAATCAAACCCCGTGAAAGAAGATCCAGGATGGCTAGCCTAGGAGATATAGGAGTGTCTGCAGGGTTTAATCTCCTGAGTGCCTTAATCTTCTTATTAGCATTTGCCTGCCTGAGGATCCAGCCTTTCAACGACCGCGTTTACTTTCCAAAATGGTACATCAGAGGGTTAAGAAACAGTCCTATGAACACGGGAGCTGCATTCGTTGGCAAATTTGTGAACCTCAATTACAAATCTTACTTGAAGTTCCTGAACTGGATGCCTGATGCCATGAAGATGCCTGAATCTGACCTTATTGAGCATGCAGGGCTCGATTCTGCGGTGTACTTGAGAATCTATATGCTAGGGTATGTTGCAGTCAAAAGCACTAATTTTCCTGTCAGGCTGAGTTATACAGGTCACATCTAGTTATATATCAGTGGCCGATCCTGAAAAACTTGTTTACAGCGCCGGGTTAATCTGTTTGTTGCGACTGTTTGATTTTGCAGACTGAAAATCTTTGCGCCAGTCACATTTCTAGCTCTTGCAATTCTGATTCCAGTGAACTACACAAACGACACACTTAAGGTACTCGGCAAGGATGAAAAGATGACATTTAGCCCCATTGATAAACTATCAATTTCAAACATACCACTCGGATCAAAGAGGTTTGAATCTTCTGACTCGTCTATATGCTTCTTCTGATCTTATGCACATGTACCTATTTACTGTCGCATACGTTTCCTCGATATTTTTAGGTTTTGGGCTCATATAGTGATGGAATATGCATTCACCTTTTGGGCATGCTTTCTGATGTACAAGGAGTATGCCAGGGTCGCGTCAATGAGGCTTCAGTTTATTGCATCTGAAAGACGACGTCCTGATCAATTCACTGTAAGAACATCTATTTTAACTGCATTGCTGATTCTGTGGCTCTGTCACTCTGTGCTGTGCTGTACTGTTGTGCGACGTATCTTCAATTTCCTATTCTGTTTTCTATTTTAACTGGTTGTTAGTCTTGTTAAATAATTTAAGAGGTTTTTCCTGACTTTATTCGTGCACCTTGATTTTTTTTAAAAAACTTTATTTGTTTATTTAGGTTATGGTTCGAAATATACCTCCGGATACTGATGAATCGGTTGCTGAGCATGTAGAGCACTTTTTCTTGGTTAATCATCGGGATCATTATCTAACTCAACAGGTCTGGCATCTATAATCGAATGTTAGCTCAGATAAAACTGTACTCCATCATATATTCCTTAAAGATGGATTTATGCGTTTTTAGGTTGTTTATAATGCGAATAAGCTGGCAAAGTTGGTCGACGAGAGGAAAACGAAGCAAAACTGGCTCGACTACTACCAACTAAAATATTCTAGAAACCAAGATAAGAGACCCGAGAGGCCTACGACAAAGGTAATACATGAGCCGGAAATGTTCTTTCAAATTATAAAGGCATTTCGAAAGACTGAAAAAAAATCGTAAATTCAAAATCAAGAGGTGAATGTTTGGATCTGTCATTCTGTTTGATATTGCAGACAGGATTTCTCGGGCTGTTTGGAAAAAAAGTTGATGCTATAGAGTATTATGAAGCTGAGAAAGAGAGACTGACGAAAGAGGTTGGTTTCTGCTTTATACTTTCTGAACGCAAAAATCGTCCTGCATATGTTTACGGCGTCTGCATGATGCTAGATTGTTGAGGAACGAGAGACAGTCGACAAAGATCCCAAGTGTATCATGCCAGCTTCATTTGTCTCATTCAAGACTCGATGGGGGGCTGCTGTCTGTGCTCAAACTCAACAAACAAGAAACCCGACTAAGTGGCTGACTGAATGGGCTCCAGAGCCACGTGATGTCTATTGGCCCAACTTAGCTGTACCGTATGTTCACCTCAGAGTCCGGAGACTGATAACTTCCGTCATTTTTTTCTTTCTCACCTTTTTCTTCATGATCCCTATTGCCTTTGTCCAATCACTGGCTAGCATTGAGGGGATTCAGAAGATGGCTCCGTTTCTAACACCTGTTGTAGAAATGTAAGTCCTGTTGATCTTTCATTTATCGTTTAGAATGCTAGTTTCCAACATCAGTAGTGCAGCAGAATGCTAATTTTTGACAAATGAGAACAGCAGAATGCTAACACATGCAGATTGTTAAATTTTGACACATGGGTGTAGCAGAATGCAAATTTTTGAGATGAGTAAAGCAGAATGCTAATTTTCGACAAATGACTAAATGAGTAAAGCAGAATACTAACATTGGAAATTTTCTACCGGTTTTATTTGTTAGCATATTATTAACATGACATAAATAAAACATAATTCCCATAAATCTTTGAACAACATGAAGGTCACAAAAGATTAATTAAGACGAGATTAAGACATACCTCATTACGGAATAAGTCGAAATCTAATACGAACGATATTAGATCTCTATAAGACAACTTCATAAATAATAAGACAACTTCGAATAATAATAATATGTCATCTTCAAATAATGATAATAATAACAATAATAAGTCGGTTTCATAATTAATAGGTATGATTTCTCCCTCTTGTCCCATAACGTAATAAGTGTGTTGTTCTCTTATTCATTATTCACGCATAGAGTTTCTGATGGGGAAGACTCCATTTATATAGGCAGAGAGAGGACCGATTTCCTATTAGGGTTTTAGATTACGGTAATCTCGACCTTCCATCAAGGTTGAGTAAATATGGAAAAAACTCCTTATTTAGTCCGATATTATTGTGATAGCATATCTCTATAAGATCCCGATTTCCAATAAGACCATAATTATGAGGAAGAAATATTGTCATAATAATAGGAAAGATATATTGCATATCCCGTAATATTATTATATCATAAAATATTCTTACAGTCTCCCACTTGGTCGATTGGAACATCTGTAATGTTCTTTAGAGAATAATATAAGTTGCGCATACTATGCTAAAACATTTCATTTATATCGACGTTCATAAGTGCCTTGACTAATTCAATCATTAAAGAGAGTCATGGCGTGCACATGTCAATCTGCAACATGATTACTTCCATGTACCACTACATCAACGAATTGAACAGTTAGGCCATAAGTGGAGTTCTACGTAATGGTCCACATAATGTCTTAAAAAGACCATATTTCCGTTATCATTCATCCAATAATAAATGTGTGCACATTGGAAAACAGAAATAATGTTATATAGCAAGTGTAGAATCGTTAAGGAGATCTCATTAATTAATTCGTAATCTAACATCTTGCATTAGTAAAAGATATTTAAGGTTAATGTGTTTTGATCCCTTAGATATCATATCATTCATGGAACTAGAAAAAGATTGCAATTTCATTATTATCACGGTAATTATGCAATCATGCTCCTATTAAAGCCTCATAACAAGCCACATATTCAGCTTCCATGGTGAAGATATAAAGCAACTGTGAGTACAATGCCTTGTGTCATAACATCCCCAAAATCTGAATCAGAATAACCAGTCACCTGTGGGTGATCTAATTTTCTATATGTGAGCATAAGTAATAATGTCAGGTTTACCTGAGTATACATTAAGTTCCCAACCGAAGATGCATAAGGATATTCTTTATTTAGCCATTTCAATACATAAGTCTTGGTTGTATGTAATAAACCAAAATCGTTACTGACTAATAAAATATCATCATCATATCTCAAAAATATGAACTTACTCCCACTGATCTTGAGATTTATGCATAGATCAACGATATTTTCTTTAAAATCTGTAATGATTTTATCGAACTTTAAATATCATTGTCTCAATGCTTGTTTCAGTTCATACAATGAATTCTCAAGTCTTAATGTTGGTTCCAATTATTCAACGCAAGAATAAAATAAATAATCTGTTAGATCTTTCCCAAAATTCATGGAGAAATATTTGAGCGATACTTTCAGAAGTTAAGTCAGTCGGCTTGTCTTTGCGAAGACAAGTTTCCGGTTTGATCAACTTCAAGATGAACTTAAATTACTCTTTTCATTCAGAGTAGTTTGTTCGTTCCATTAAGCTCAAAACAGAATTATACCATAAGATTGCACTTGATTAAGTAAATTTTAGTTGTGATAAAATAAGACAACATAAATAATATGAGACTTTAATATGTGAAACAACACATCTTTGATAATAGTGCTCCTGTGGGTAGTCACTAAAATATTAAAATAAATAGAATGTTACACATGGTAATATAATCTACCTGCGGGTAAATATATATTTTTATATGTGAACGATATAATGAATAGAATGTTACACATGTCAATATAATCTACCTGTGGGTAAATATATATTTTTATATGCGTGAACGATATAATGACAGTCTTAAAGTCAAAATCAAACTTGAGTTGTAAATTCATTGCGGTGAAATTTAGCCATAAAAATTTCATATTTACATTATCTAAAACCGAATATGAAATTATAACTTATCATAAATCATTATTTGTCAAACGAATAATTATATCGAATGGGCATAAACAATAAGGTGAAACCATGTTTCAGTAAATCATAATCATACGGAGTATATCATCATTCATTATCAAATTATCATGGAATTACTTCTCAAATAATAGAATTTTAATTCACTTCATATTAAAACTTTAATCTATACACTAATCAATATGCATATAGTAAATCATATAATCATGACAAAATCAGTTTAACAGAATAATCAAGACAATAATGATATCAATTTCAGGTTAAACTTTCATTAATTCCATATAAATAATAAGAACTTTGTCGTGGTAAGAAATTCAGGAGATAACTACTCATCATCAAACATTACATGATCAAATTGAATATGGAAAAATCACTTGAACTTAATATTACCAAATCCATAAAGACCAACAACAATTAAACCTAATTTACGTATATACACATAATATATACGAGTAGTACAAATCGATGAGGTAGTTAAACAAATTGCATGAATAACATAATGGGACTAGGAAAAGCATAAACCAATTTGACATGCATGCTACAAACAATTACTTAGCATCATAGTTGTGTGATTTTGTAATCTACAATTGCTTTGCATACTATACATGTACACACATGAAGGAGATTTATTTGTGTAGACTATTATTGAGTAGTAACAAAAGGTGATTACATAAAATCAGTCGCAAAACGGAACACAAGTAATTTCACATACTATTATACTATAATGTATAATACGTCATTATTCTGTAATAACAATCTTAATTAATGGACAATCATGAGTTCAATAACCTAAGCTCTGATACCACATGTTAGCATATTATTAACATGACATAAATAAAACATAATTCCCATAAATCTTTGAACAACATGAAGGTCACAAAAGATTAATTAAGACGAGATTAAGACATACCTCATTACGGAATAAGTCGAAATCTAATACGAACGATATTAGATCTCTATAAGACAACTTCATAAATAATAAGACAACTTCGAATAATAATAATATGTCATCTTCAAATAATGATAATAATAACAATAATAAGTCGGTTTCATAATTAATAGGTATGATTTCTCCCTCTTGTCCCATAACGTAATAAGTGTGTTGTTCTCTTATTCATTATTCACGCATAGAGTTTCTGATGGGGAAGACTCCATTTATATAGGCAGAGAGAGGACCGATTTCCTATTAGGGTTTTAGATTACGGTAATCTCGACCTTCCATCAAGGTTGAGTAAATATGGAAAAAACTCCTTATTTAGTCCGATATTATTGTGATAGCATATCTCTATAAGATCCCAATTTCCAATAAGATCATAATTATGAGGAAGAAATATTGTCATAATAATAGGAAAGATATATTGCATATCCCGTAATATTATTATATCATAAAATATTCTTACATTATTCAGAATGTTTCAGTTAGTCCACTTGCATGTGTTTACAGTACAGAGATTTTTTTTATGATGAGACGGTCTGATTGTGAATTTTATTGAATCATCACTCCTTACTGACCCTGCAATCCTGCATTGCATTCACGGGTGTAGGTCTTTTGTGAAGTCAGTCCTGCAGGGTTTTCTTCCGGGACTTGCATTGAAGTTATTTTTGGTCTTCTTACCATCGATATTAATGATGATGTCAAAATTTGAGGGATATGAATCTATATCAGCTCTCGAAAGGAGATCAGCTTCAAGATATTATATCTTCAATTTCATTAATGTTTTCCTTGGAAGTATTATTGCTGGCTCCGCTTTTGAACAACTAAACATGTACCTCCAAGCCAAAGCAGATCAGTAAGTTGGCTCCGAATTTGTGTTTAGATAGACCTTTCGCTTCTATTAATTCGGCATAAAAGCTATAATGAGACGATCTCTTATGTAAGACTGTCTCATATAGGAATCGCTACTTAGCTGGGCTGCTTAACTACAGACTAGGGCTGAAGTGCTAAAGTGACTGAGACAAGCTGAGCTGAATGAAGCTTAGGGCTCGCTTGGGATGGAGATAATAAGTTGGGGGGTCATGGAACTAAAATGAACTAGAAAATGGAGGAAGTAGTGATGGAGTAGTAATCATGCTAAGCGAAAATGAAGAAAAAGAGACAAATATAGCCTCCTTTGGGGGCAAACAATTACTCCCCTCTACCCCCAAGTAATGTATTACCCCCATATGGGGATAATTGTCCTCCCTCACCCCCTCTTTCATAAAAGACCACCACTCTTCTCCATTTTCTTCCCATTTTGGGCTCCATTACCCCCAATTCAGTACTTCCATCCCAAGTGAGCCCTTCAGTAAACTGAATTGGAGCGAGGGGCCTAAATGGGTAGTTCAACAATTATTGTGCCCTAATAATCTAATATTTTTTTTTGGTTCAACGAAGAGCGTACTTAGTCACATTACAATATAAGGGAGGGGATCCGAACTTGAGACCTATTGTCGAGAGTACCTAGTCGTAAGATTATTAACCACTGGGTTAAGACATCTTCAGTAACAATCTAATACTATTATGAGATTTGAATTATTGACAGGGTATTTGTGATAGTTGGCGTATCAATTCCGATGAAAGCAACCTTTTTCATTACATACATAATGGTGGATGGTTGGGCGGGTATTGCTGGTGAGATACTGAGACTAAAACCGTTGGCCATGTACCATTTGAAGAACTGCTTTTTGGTGAAGACTGAAAAGGACAGAGAGCAAGCAATGGATGCAGGAAGCATCGGATTTTACAACGTAGAACCTCAGATACAATTCTATGTATTGCTTGGCCTTGTGTATGCTGTCGTCACTCCAATTCTGCTGCCATTCATATTAGTCTTCTTTGCATTCTCTTATATCGTCTATCGACATCAGGTAATTTGACAAATCAAACGTGAAGTTGTTTTTTGTTCAAAGGGAGCCACCCTGGCAATTATGATGCGAGCTAGTTGATATCTGCATCAAGTGTGAAGGATGCGACAATGTAAAAAAATGATTTTAATGTGATTGCTTTTGTGTTTTATAGATCATAAATGTGTACAACCAGAAATATGAGAGTGCAGCTGCGTTCTGGCCTGATGTACATGGACGGATCATCGTTGCGATGGTCTTCTCTCAGTTGTTGTTAATGGGTTTACTAAGCACAAAGCACGCTGCACAAACGACACCCTTCCTTATTGCACTTCCGATTCTCACTATATTGTTTCATCGGTTTTGCAAGGCACGTTTTGAGCCTGCTTTCAAGATGTATCCTTTGCAGGTTTGCCACAAAACATTTTTTTCCTCTCTTTTCGTAACTTTCTCCCAATAAAAAAGAAGTGGATTTCTAAGGGTTTTTTTTTGGCGGTTGAAGTGGGCTTAATTGAACTGACTTGAAGTAGACTGAATTCGTTGAGACAAAATAAATTTAACTAGTTATTGGATTCCGATGGAAAAGGCTTTTCATAACGTAAGTGGTGAAACTTTTTTTTTCCTTTTTTCGGTATTTGCAGGATGCTGTGATGAAAGATACACTCGACGTTTCAAGGGATCCAGACTTCAACTTGAAAAGATACCTTCAGATGGCGTATATTCATCCGGTGTTCAAAGACGATGACATAGAAAATGATGATACGGATGAGAAAAAGGTTGATACAGACACAGACACGGTGCTGGTCGCAACTAGAAGGACCTCAAGAAAAAACTCCTTGTCACCTAGCGGGAGTTGCGATTCACAGCCAACAAATATCGACTTATGAAGGTTGATTGTACATGTCTCGTTGCTTACTTACTACGGAGTACAAAGCATCCCGTAGCTAGGCTATGTTACTGAAAATCGGTTTTAAATATCTCATACAGTTGGTGCACAGATTGAGCTTGGTTATATCATTTTTGTTCTTCTTTTGTTTTGGCTCGAAATGAATGTTTATAATGTCGATTTTTTGACCCGGGTACAATACAGGGTCATATGGAGAATTTGTGTCAAGTATTGAACAATGCATTCAAGTATTCAACGTCAATCAAAAGGCTTCAAGCCTTAAGCAATGCTATTACATCTTTTTGCCTCTGTTTTTGAAAGACACCACAATCCATGCGAAACTGTAATATACTGTAGTAGGCTATTCATTGTATTGCTGATAGATAAGACTAATGTAAAGACAGTGAAAATTGTTACATATATTGAGGATGTCGGTGATATACTTCCCGTACAAATCGAAGTGGGATGCACATTAGTCAACCGAAGGATGAGTTGAAGAGAATCAGACTTAACATGGACGTGAAGAAACTGTTGAATTGAGCGCAATTGCTTATGTTTGGAGAGGTGATTGGGCGAATCCACTGCTTTGGCAATAGAACCTGGCCTTCCCATAGGCTCGGAGCAAGCGAACCAACCATAGCCCACTTTGAAGGAATTATGTCACGAAGTATCAACGTAGACTTCAGAAGTGCTGCAATTTCACTTGTCCTTTAGCTAGGCACATACGAGTACCTAATTTGATGTTAGCAATAGTTTTGTCATGTCCATAACATGTACTGTACATGAAATTCATGAAGTACCAGTTACCGTCTCATTGTTTGAGTGGAAATTCAAGTTCTCTCTTGCAGAACTTCTAATTCCGATGTGACATCCGGACCAGATCCTACTACTGAATATGCAATCTCATCTAAAAAGGTGTTCTGGAGTCTCTAAACAGTAAGCACTTGCCCCTCGCTGACCATCGTGAATGAGTGAGTATACAAATATAAACATGTTCATCTATTAGAAGTAGCATGAAAATGTGTCTTAAATAGGCTTGAGAGCCTGTGACCAATAGAACAGATTTAGTCTCACCTACCACTGCACCTTATACACCACACTGATCAATCGAGACTCAAAAAAATTATACTCCTATTTCAGATTCAATTAATTTGAAGTATCAGTAAGATAAATCTGTAAACTGAAGCACAACATAGAGCAAAAAACTGTCCTGCTATAGGAAAATACTTATAGCCCCCCTCCCCCCCAAAGGACATCAACATTAATACTCGACATCTACATACTCCAATAACTCCAACTCTTTAGTAATATCTTGGCACAGCATATCACGGAACAGTTAATCGGTCGCTCCATATTCCCTTAGTCGCTTCTCAGCCCGTGTTGAAAGAACCCACCGTCTTCCCCAAGTGTTATGAGATGATTGGGGTAACAATTCATTACTGGGTCATATTGAAGGAGTTGTTTGAGAGTCGGCCAGGCTTCAACAGCGGCTTTCACAGGCATCATCGGCCATGGCATGCTACTCACTCTAAGTCTCGGATCCACATAATTACGATAAGGAATGAACAACTTCACAACCTATCGCTTGAATCTTAGGGTAGTGTTCCATAAGCAAGCACCAAAGTTCACCACCATCGTATGACTTAGTCCTATCGGGGGAGTCAAAATACAGAAGAAGTTTCTTGCCTTTGATTGCAGACTGAGGCAGCAAGCTAGAGTCGTCGTCGTCTCTGCAATTCTGAATGACCAGACAGGTGTAGGTCTCACAAGTACCTTTAAACGATGTAGCGGGGGGAGGGGGGCAGACTTTAGAGTGGCCAACTTGCGTTCTAGGGCGGTGCTTCTGGTGAAAGGATACACATGCATACGCACTTCCTCGTAATATTGAACGACTGATCTTCCTCTGAGCTCCCCGGACTTGCAATTTGGAGGCAAAACCACAAAATGATCCTCAGGGATTTGAAAACCAAAGATGCGCCACAGCCTGCGGGAAACCGTATTTTTGTAGGGGAAAACAAACCAGGATTTCATACGGTCGGCAAACTCAAGGAGTTGTTCAAAGTACAACTTTGGATTCTCAGCAACAGGCAAGTATACAATGACTATCTCAAGCTCCTGCTTGTTTGTTATGCATTGATCGTGGATGAATTTAAGTGAGTGAATAAACCTCCTATCAATGCACAGATACAAACCCACATACCTGTTGCAAAGTGAAAGAGATCACAAATACCACACAAATTTTGGTAGTATAACTTTGATTGCATTCTTTAAAGGTACCCCATATGCAAAGTGACAAAGTTCAAGAATACCATGTCAATTTTCATAGTAATTTTCTTTAAGGGTATGATAAAGACTTAAATTTCTTTCGAGTTAACTAATTAATTATCTAACTTAAATGTAGGTTTTTTGTATTAAAAGTAAATGCATTGACAATATCCAATTCATTTCGAAGGAATATGTCCTAAGACATTTCCGGCAATTACTAAATATAATATTGGATATTATTATGAAGATAATCATTATATATTATAGTAATTCATAATTGTTTGCTAGAGAATAATTATGATAATCAGTCCAATTCGATTGAGCTGATAACTATGGATATATAATTCTATAAGGTCACTGTAGACACCCGCATTTTGCCTCCTAGTGTCTATAGCAGTTCCCGACAAAACACCCGATGATGATCGGACGCAAACGTGAGTTAGTATACTCGAATATGGGCTCGGAATCAATAATATCCGACGTGGACATTTAGCGGAGTACAAATCTCTCAAAATCAACCTCAAATTCAGGCCCAGTGGGTCGTTTCGAGTAAAATAAGACTAATTTGGACCAAAACCGACACCGAAAATAAAAACCGTCTTTTGGCGACCGGGTCAAAACCGGGTCAAAGACGAATCCGTCCTCAAAACCAGCCTAGAGAGCTTCTAGAAGCTGGCGCCCAAGCTCAAGATTCAAAAAATCAAAGAGTCAACTATTTCCTAAATTGACTCGATTCCCTTGATCCACTCGATCGAGTGGATTGACCCACTCGGTCGAGTGGAGCCTCATAAACCGGAACATACCCCTTTTCAAAAGCACTCGATCGAGTGCACTAGGGCCACTCGATCGAGTGACCCTAGGTCGTGAGGTATTCTCTATAAATACCCCTCCAACCCTTCTCATTTTCAAGCTTTGGCTAATACAATTCAACCCTACATTTTTACACTCTTGTGCTCTACACTCTCCCCATACAACAACCCTACACAAAACCGAGCCATTTGTCCCTCGAAAACCGACAAACACACACACACATATACACACACACACACACACACACACCATAACTTGCATACATTCTCGATACTCCCGCGTTTACGCCGCTATTACGAGTCCATTTCCGAGGCCTTTATTAAGCATGTATGTTGAGGGTGTCCTAAACCCCATCTCGATTCCTACTACTTCGCTTTTTTATTTACATTTTCGCATTGTTTATGTCATAATCAAATTAACATGCTAACACTAACTTTAACATTATATTAACATTTTCATTATTCACTAACTTTTATCTTTTCGTTACTAACACATTATATACCGCGTATATTTATAATAGTATTAAAATTCGGATCTAAATGCGTTTGACTATGATGATCGCCTAAAGTCCATCTAATCCCTTTACGAGTAACGACGGAGGTGGCACCCTTTCGAGGAGCGCCGCCCCAATGTGCTCAAGGGTATGATGTGATCGTGGTTGATCATAGTTGAACGTATTTGACTCCATTTCTAGGATTAGTGCGAGATCCGTTGAGGCGAAAACCGACATCACATAATCCGTTAGGATTAGTATCGATGTCGTGACGCGGAGGACTACAATCTTGTCGCTAATCAAACTTTTCACCAAACAATAACATTTTCACAAAATTCCGATAACGGTATCATAATTGTATAATACACGATTATAATACCGGAAGCCGTGTTAAGTCTAAATCATCAAATATTTCTATTTAACTCGGCCAACCATCGACTTTGAATAAAAAACAAAACGAGTTATGCCTCGTACAGGTGCCACTCGACCGAGTGCCATAGGCCACTCGATCGAGTAGCACCCCAAAAACTGGGCAGTAGCTAAGTCGAGGATGCACTCGACCGAGTCCATGCCCTGACTCGATCGAGTGGGTCCTGTAGCCCATAAATCCGAGAGCTTTAATGCAACATTCGAGCCTCTTCTCTTTTTTACGACTTTAGTCGTCATGTGTAAAGTCGATCACGTGATCTCATTTTTCAAAACCCATGCATATCACGACACTTTAACGACTTTGATCGTAGTCTTCCACGATTAGCCTTATATTGCCGACGCTTTAGTCGTGTCTAATATATGGCTAACCAAGACGTCATTTTGCGATGTGATAAGTCGGGACAAGGCATCGAGGTTCGGGATCGGGCTAGCACCACGCCTAGGTCCCATACCTCCGTCCTTTAATTAATACGCAATATAATGCGTAATTAATTAAAGTTTGTCCGGTTACACGACTTACAGTTTAATTCGTATTTGTTGCATACGGGTCCATTTCTAGTCTTTATTTATTGTCTATTTTTTATCGTTTTTATTCCGTTGGTTATATTATTTGTAATTTTTGTATTGGCCGGGTTGTATTTCCGCCCGTGTATTTTGTACGTTATTTATTTTCGAGCTTTGTTTATTTTGATGTTTATCGCCCTATAAATGAACCTCGCATGCTAACAACTTCGACCATAATTAGATGCATTAAATGACGTAGTTAACCTATAATTCACATGATTAGCCCGAAAACGCTGTTTGCATATCATTTAGTCGTTTTACTAGCGCGCGTACACGAACACGAACGATGTCTTAGTAGAGGCCGCCATTGTGCGGGCGGGGTTGGGTGTCCTTAGTGGGCTTCCCAACACATACCCTCACCCCTTACTCAGAACCTCGGTTTCCGGATGCCCGAAACCGTTGGCGCACGAGAGTCATTCTTTACACGATACCGGTGTAGATGGTATCGGTATCGCAATGCAAAGGGACGGGCTCCATAAACTCTGAAATCGAGGTGGGCCGTACTTTGTGTATAGCCCATGACGGCATAGAGTGGGCTCGAATGGTTCCGAATTTCCACAAATTCGGTGGCGACTCCAACTTTGACTTAAATTTCGAACCCGAGAACAATCTCACCACGAGATTCATTCGCCTACCCAAACCCGCGCGTGGCCGCGTCGGGGTGGACCTACGTCATGTCCACAGTCACACAATCAGACTGAGTCAGGAAACTAAACAGGCCCAATGTGGACCTGTGAGGTATTGGACTGTGACTACTTATGAGGCCCGATTAGTCTCTTGGTTTAACCTAAACTCTACTACTATATAAGGATATGGTATATGAGTCATAAGGTGATCGAGAATCAACCAAGGAGAAAACCCTAATCTAAGTCAGTTCAGTTTATTGCCTCAAGCACCCTTAAAAGTAAGAGAGAGAATCGTTCTATCTCTTCCGTCCTAGCAGACGTGGGATTCCGACTGGGTTGGTGGACCGAGTAGAGGAGCAACACGTGGGGCTCTAATATCTCTCTGTCACATATATCGAGAAATTTACGCTACCAGGGTATGTATTTCTAGACCTACTTTTGTCCTGATTCATATCTATATTGTGCTTGTATTCTTGGATTGGTGTCAGGAAATTGTTTCCTGAAATTCCGCTTTCGCACCGGTAAAATCCTTCGGTGGTATCAGAGCCTCCAGCATAATATTTATATGATCAGATTCATATAGTTTACGTCTTTATTGTGATTCGATTATAATCTTGATTTTATTATGGGAAAATTTGCATAACTAATATGGAGATATTGGTTGACTGAAATTTTAAGGAGGATGGAAAAATCGGATTTTTCAGGTCAATGATTAAATTTTTTATTCCTTCCATTTACGATTATTGTTAATTGACATGAATTAGATGATTTCATTAAACCAAATTATATCAAAAGGAGTTTTATATGAATTTGGGTAACAATGAGAAAAATAGTTTTATGTCATTGTATGTATGAGGGTTAATTTGTTTGCCCCAATTGAACTATTTTACAATTGAAATAAACTTGTTATTTCTCTTATAAAATGGGGTTCATGGATCTGCCCCAACTATCCAATTTTGAGAAAACTGGATATCCAAGTAAGGAAAGAGGACAGAGGAGCCACATACAACAGGTCAACAGTCAGGTCGAAGTCAGGCCATTCGATGGTCAGACGATCGTTATATGTTGTGGAGAACTATTAATCTCACCGTTATCGGATCTATGTCATGAGGGCCGCAGGCGAGATCTGGCTATGGTAGCCTGGTCGGTGGTGTCTAAGGGCGTGCACGGTTGGTATGTGGTGGTTATCAACGTTGGTGGTGGGCTGTATCACTAGTGTCGGTGACCATGTGTATGCATGGTTGACGGGCATGACAAATGTTGTCTATGGTGGCTGTTTTTTTTTTGGCGTCATTGCCGATGTTGAAGGAGGAGTATGTTATTGGAAAGGTGGGTTTCCATACATAAAAAGAGAATTAATCCTCTTTGAGGGATGAGTAATGGCAGATTACTTGTCTTTCATTTTATTTTTCAAGGCTTGGCCCACTTTGAATTTGTGATAGTAAATGAGATTTGCTATTCACCTTAGCCCACCATGGTGCATGAGATTTGATCTCTTCTACCGATCCATTTGAAGTCTTGGATTAGAATAATTTTTTTTAATTCCTTTATATTATTCAATGATGCTAATTTCTCGTAATTCGATTACTCCCATGATAAAATATTATAGATTGAGTCATAATAAATTCGTTTGTTTAGTTTACGACTTAATCGTTAAGTCGTGTTACTAAAGTTGGTTCTGCGATTAGTTTACGACTTAAGAGTTAGGTCGTGTTACTAATTTCAAGTTTTTTTTTCTAATTAATCGTTAATTAGAATATGAATGAGATTCATTATTTATTTTTTCGTATTGTGAATGCGGCGCCTAAATGCCATTATAATTGTTATGAGATTGGCTTGTGATTAGTATGGCCCAAACTAGGATGGTTTACGATCTGCGTATCGTTATTCGTTGTAATAATTTTTATTATGTATTCGTCTTTTTACAAGTGCAATGTATAATTATTCTAGTTCATACGATTGCGGGCGCATCGTATTGCAATGTTATAATTTATTGCTTTATTTTACTAGTTAAGTTGTAATTAGTGAAAATAAATGTAATTTGAAGATGAAGTCCCGAGAAGATGGAGGATGGAGATCCAAACGATTCGAGGGAGGTTTCATGAAGGATGGAGATCCGGATGGAGCTTCTGGACCTAGTTAGTTTAGGGACCATACTAGATCACTTATTTTTGTGCTTGCATTTAAATTTGTTTTTTTGCTTGCGTTGTTTTGTGAATGTGGTTATTTTGTTATGAGTTCACCGTAAATAACCGACATTTGATCCCCATATAAGTAATATTGAGCCCTATGTTTTCTCAAACGACACCTATGAAGCCCTAGAACACGATTGATAGGTTCTGCCAAAGCAGGGTGTTGATCGTTATTCCGGGAATAATAGGGTGAATTTATGAAATTCGCACGTTAATGTTTGGTTCGACTCAACGGAACTATCAAAAGATAAAGTTTTGGGTTTCGAAACAAAGAGATGTGTTTGACAAGGAGTTGTTAAACACGTCGACCAAGAATTATAAGACAGTTATAATTAGTAAGGTTGTTACTTACCTTGAACACTATTTAATCAAAGGCAGGGCCAAAGTCCGTTTGGTGAATAGTGGGAGAGGGTCTTGGTTGAATGCCTTTTAGGGGATATTTTTTAAAGGGCATTTGGTAGTTTAAAAGGTTGTTTTAAACTGCTTAGTTGAACATTTCGCTTATACTCGCTTGTTCTTTTTTGTTTATGTAGAAATAATGACTAAAAGAACAACTCGTTTTTTTAAATCTGTGCTCCGTTCTTGAGAAGGACAAATTGAATGTGAATCTTTCCTGAATTGTAAACTAACTTGAGAATGGTTCTCAGGTGTGTAGGAAAGGGTATGTTTTGAATAATTCTCTTTCTCCCGAACTCCCTAAAATAGCATCGGATGCTAAAAGCCGGAGAGCGTGTCATAGTGATAGCTCAAATGGCCATTGATAATGTATCAATTAATTTGTTGTATAACTGGTTTCAAAATTTGTTTGGACTTTTGTATGCAATGAGGGAAAAACAAAACTGGCAAGAGTTTGTGTTAATTCGGATTAAGAGTTACATCCCAAATGAGTTGGAAAATGGAATATGGAGATGTTCCTATGGCTCGTAAGGGAAAATCGTTCAAACGGATGGGGTAAGACCGATTTCTAAGAATGACTATGACAAACAAGTTGTCAAGTCAGGATTCTTTTGAATAGTAAAGGTCGGTTCAAAAGCAAATGTTGCGAATGAACTTCAATGCTTCTCTCGTCTAAAAGTTAGCCGTCGAAGAAAATTTTCTCAAATACCACTAGGTCAAGAAACATGGTGTTTCTACCTTCAGATTATTTGTTATAGAAGTGAATTTAGCAAATTCTGTTTCCCGGGTATTCGATACCGCGAGTGGTAGTCACATTATTGGTAATGTGCAGAGACCAAAAGGAGTAGAAAACTAAATTATCAAATAGTTTGTATGTTTCGGAAACACGCATCTATAACATCGACAACAAGACATATGAGGTTAATGATTCAAACACCCCTTGCAGGGCAAATTATGTTCTAGCCCTTATACATACGGATGTGTGGGGACCAAAGAACATATTAGTCAGAGCTAGGTGGGTATGGTTACTTCATAAGTCGGAATTATTTGAAAAGTTCGAACATTTCCAAAATGAAGTGTAATACCAACTTGAGAAGAAAATAAAAACACTACGATCCGATCGTGGTTGGTGAATTATTTCATATAATAGAGTTTCACATAATTGTTTCCTAAAGAAGTTTGATGATCATTTACAAGGGTTGTAAATGATCATTTACAAGGGTTGTGGAATTGTTTCACATCACGGACCGCTAGGAAAATAGAGTTTTCCGAACGGAGGAATTGAACCTTATTAGATATGGTTTGATTCAGGAGAAGTCTTGCTGACCTTCTAATTTCCATATCCGGATATGCATTTGGAATGCAGCATTCACACTTAACATGATTCTGACCAAAGCAGTAGATGAGACACCATATACGTGATATGGATGGAAACGTTCCTAAGTCGTCTTTTATGGTCTATTCCAAATTGACTATGAGATATTACTTCTACACCTAAAGCGTAAACAAAGTAGTTGTTGCTTGGGGTGGTGTCTTTTTGGGAAAGGTGGTTGTTCCAAAAAGTCAAGTGGGAGTAGTATACATCTCGAAGGAGTTTGTGATGACGAGCATCAACTGAATGAGATGACACAACATAAGGATGTTGTAAAAGGTGGTGATGTAGGTTCGACCCACAACCCATCCGCTAATTATCTAAAGGTTGTAGTTCCATTTTGTAGAACTAGTAGATCTTATATTCCAACGAAAATGTTTGCAAAAACTTATTTGACGGAATGTTCCAAAATAATGATTTTGGAAAATAAGAAACTTACTACCTACAAGGATGCTTTGGTAAGTCTAGACTCCATAAGGTGACTAAGAGTAGTCGTACTAAAATGGATGTCAAAACCGCTTTCTTGAAAGAGTTCTTGAAAGAGGATGTGAAGTTCAGTGGGAGTATTGTTACTTTCCTAACATTGTATGTGGATGACATACTAATCATAGGAAACGATGTATCCATACTTGAGGCAGTCAAGGGATGGTCATATTATTGTTTCGCTATGAAGGATCTAGGAGAGACAGATTAAATATTGGACGTCAAGATCTATGGAGATAGATCGAGGATGATGATTGGACTTAGTCAAGAAACTTATGATGATAAGATCTTGTTATGTTCATGATGACCCAAATACTAGACAAACTCGGGTGTTTGACACTGGGTTGTCGTGAGTTGGTATACGGTGGAGAATATGAGTTGGTTGTTACGAGTTACACTGGTGCGAGTTTCTGTAGTGACTAAAGATGACTTCCGCAGTAGTTTGGGTTTCATTCTTTGTCTCAATGGACTCTCAGAGATTTTACATAAGAAATCGAGTATATAGCAACGACAAATGCAGCAAAGGTAGTTTGCAAGGTTCGGAACAATGCAAATGTCGAAAATCTATTTGACTAAACCGTTCCCACAACCTAGGTATGACTTATGAGAGTCATACTAGGTCTATGAGATCATTTAAGCTAATGGAGATTAGCGTTGAAATTGTATTTGGAGAAATACAGTTATTAAAACGTGGTTGATGTTTGGAATGTTCATCTATATCATTAATACTTATTTAATCATTGGTTTAGTATTAAATAAAATGTCCAGAAAGTGTGTGAGTTCTCTATAGGATTATCAAAAGTGTTTTGATAAGTGGAAAACTATCGGTGAACAGAGATCACAACTTACATGTGTCCCTAGTCAGTGTCACTAAATTGGACATAAGTGATGCATTGAATGACTCGCACGAGATTGTTGGATAGTGCAGTTCCATGGGCTATGGGAACATGGAGATGTTCGTTCAATCGAGTGGATATATTGGATATATTGTGACTTGACCAAAGTGGATTCTAAAGTAGAATCATATCTATGTTTAGTGGATTCCTTTGACATGAGTATATCATTGCAAACATGATACGATTAGTTGTGCATTGACACTGTCAAACGCCGCGCCGTAAAAGGAGGTTATAAAGACATTCGTCATGCATACTAAGAATTGAGTGAGAGTTTTGGATGATACAAGACTGGATAAGTCCTCCTATATGATAGGATTGGTGTCTGGGCCCCTTGATGAGGGAGAACTGAAAAATGCATGGCCATGCGAGAAATGGATTAAGGAGTTAATCATTCAAGGATAGTTCGAACTCGGAGATCGAGGAAATGAATTTGATAAGTGACACATTAATCATGAGATGTTTAGATGTGATCGAATTCGACATTAAGCGACTTAAGGAATTTGAAGATTGCCTTATTGTCTTCGGACAAGTGGGAGATTGAAGGAATATGTCCTAAGACATTTCCGACAATTGCTAAATATAATATAGGATATTATTATGGAGATAATCATTATATATTATAGTAATTCATAATTGCTTGCTAGAGAATAATTATGATAATTAGTCCAATTCGATTGGGCTGATGACTATGGATATATAATCCTATAAGGTCACACAATCAGACTGAGTCAGGAAACTAAACAGGCCCAATGTGGACCTGTGAGGTATTGGACTGTGACTACTTATGAGACCCGGTTAGTCTCTTGGTTTAACCTAAACTCTACTACTATATAAGGATATGGTATATGAGTCATAAGGTGATCGAGAATCAACCAAGGAGAAAACCCTAATCTAAGTTAGTTTATTTTATTGCCTCAAGCACCCTTAAAAGTAAGAGAGAGAATCGTTCTATCTCTTCCGTCCTAGCAGACGTGGGATTCCGACTGGGTTGGTGGACCGAGTATAGGAGCAACATGTGGGGCTCTAGTATCTCTCTGTCACATATATCGAGGAATTTACGCTACGAGGGTATGTATTTCTCGACCTACTTTTGTCCTGATTCATATCTATATTGTGCTTGTATTCTTGGATTGGTGTTAGGAAATTGTTTCCTGAAATTCCACTTTCGCACCGGTAAAATCCTTCACATTCATCACTCTTGTATCATAATCGGTGAACATGATACAAGAGACCAAAGGCACATGAACAAAATTGTTATTCATATTTTTTGCTATATGTGATGATTGAACATCAAGGGTATCTTTTGAATGAAGGAAAGGAGATAAAATCTTTTGTTCTATTGAAGGCGTCTCCATTTCTCTCTAATAGAATATAAACGGACCTCAACCATAACATTAAGGTTTTGGTTGAGATGGTTCGTTAACACCTTCCTCCAAGCCAATTTATTTTTCCATCAATATAGGCAAGATTTGGAGGAAAAATAATGCTCTCCATTTTCCCTTCCCTTCCCGACCTCTCTCTTCCGTCTTCTCTCTTTTCATCCTATTTTTTGTATCCAAACACACCCTTTTACCTCTCCTCCATTTCCCTCTAATACAAACAAGGTAGGAGATTTACAAAGTTTTTAAAGAAGGATATGACATAGCAATAGAAAATGAACATTTCTCTAAACACGAGGCTTTGAATCAGTAGGCGTAGGTAGTCAAGAAGTGAACAAATGCAATGTTTACGTTAGCCACGTTATACACCAACAGACAGCAGTTGACAGAAGTGATAATGAGGTCCTTAACTGAAACAAGAGTGAAGGTTCGGTTCCCTTACCTGTTGCTCAGCTGAGAGACGGTCAGGGATCAGAGGCGGATCTAGGAATCGAAACTATCTAGGACTAAATTGATGTCGAAAATTTTGTCATGGTTAAGCGTGAAGCCGATTTTTTATGAGATACTAGTATTTTCTGAAATTTATATCACTAACTTCTAAAAATAATTTAAATATTGCAAAATCCACACTCATATACTTCCTCCCCTCCATTCAATTCTTTACATGATGACCGTTTTTGTGAGGAGAAATAGTGGGCCTAGGTAAAGAATTGAATGAATGGGAGGAAGTATTCCGTAAGCAGTAATTCTCTTGTAAGACCGTCTCACGAAAACGTATCGTGAGACACACTAATAGCAAATAAAAAAATAATAAAAGTAACTACCCAATGTGTGAGAGGTCTCACGATAAGTTTATCGTGAGACCGTCTCATACAAGAATTTGTGTTCCGCAAAATACTTTAAATACGGAGTACAATATAAGGATGAAAGGTCCTTAATTAATTCTATTAAAAAGAATTCATTAGTATACGAGTAAACACAAATTCTCAAATGAGACTCTCTCACAATGTTAACGTAAGACCTTTCGTATACGGAGTAAGAGTTAGTTATGAAGTACATTAATCAATATTTAATCATTTAATTAGTTGTTTTATGAGTACTATCTAAATTGACACGGTCTCTTTATTTTAAGAATCCTTTTGCATAGTTTAAACTGAAGGAAAAAAAAACTATGATCCTCACCATTTTAATACTTTTTCCGTCTCGTTCATTTGTTGTTTTTTTTATTAAAATATTTCTCTTAGATAATATGAAAGAACAACAAATGAACGAGGGACTATAATACTTTCTTTTTTGAAAATAAAATTGTAGTGTCAAATTTTTGATACATTTTCTACAATTACTTACCTACTTTAGATTAATTAATGACATTTAAAGCAAAACCCAAAGCAAAATTGTAATTAATGAACATATGAAGCACAATTAATGAATAAGCAATTTAAAAATGCAGAAAACAGTTCATGGGATTTCAACCATGGACCAACACAACCATTAACTATCCACCTTACCACCCATGCAACACTCTTCATGTGTTTATTTTGTTACATAAATTTTATAATTTCTGAAATCCTACTTGGGCTATAGCTCATACAGCCATAGGCTGTATCCGCCCTTGTCAAGGATTCACCTGCACTTGGAGAGAATCTGTAGAGTATCAAGACGAGTTGCAGAGAAGAATATCCTTAGCAAGGGACAGAGACTCACCCTCACCCTCACCCCCTCCATCTCCCTTTCCATTGCCCCAGGCATCGACATTGGGTTGTCTCGATTTCTGCATGATCCTCTTATGAAAAGGATCCAACCTGGACCTCAAGACGGCGTCCTGTACATTAATCTCCTTGGCACTACGATTAAACCAGTGAGAGCCGTACCAGAGAAAATTAGTAGGGATGTGAGTGTGGCGCAGAATCCTTCCGGCGGAGCTACCACAATGGCAGAAAGCGATCGCGTACGAGTTTCACTCATTGGGAAGCGGATGAAGGAGCATATCGACTCTCGGGTTTCCAAGTCAGAAAAGGGTATCGCAAGACAGGGTACCCCTGACATGAATCTGTTGAAAACCGGCCGTTGCTTACTCACTTCCTCAAGTTTAATACTGTACACACCTGCATTTTGCCTGCTGGTGTCTATAGCAACTTCCAACAAAAACACCCGATGATGATCGGACGTAAACGCGCTTTAACGCGCTCGAATATGGACTTGGAATGGATAGTATCTGGCATGGGCTTTTAGCGGAGTACAAATATCACAAAACCGACCTCAAATTCAGACCCAGTGGACCGTTTCCAATAAATAAGACTAATTTGAGTCAATACCGTCACCGGAAATAAAACCGTGTTTTAGCAACCGAATCAAAATCCGGTCAAATTCGAATCCCGAGACACAACCAGGCATGCATATGTCTATGTTCAAAGTCAAAAGCAAAATCAAAACTAACTAAGTCAACAAAATCAATTCAAAAAGGGTCAAAGAATTTTTCCTATTTTCCCTCCAACCGGTTTGATCCACTGTGGACATCCGTCCGCACCGCACAACGCCCCACGCGCGCCCGCGCGGGACCGACCTGGTTTCCAATCGCGGCGGCCACCCACGCGGCCCCTTCCCGGTTGGGGGCCGGTCCGATCTCGCGTTCGGGGCAAAGTTTCGAACCTCGATTCGGATGACGATTCGGACTTGTACTAGACGGCCGCGAGCGCCCGTGTTTCCGTTGGAATCGATCGAGTCGTGGTTGTGATTGTTTAAAGGCCGATATGTTTGGTAAGGCGACGTTTTTAGTGAACCGAATTCGTTGTCGATTTGTGGAGTCACCACCGAGTCAATTATGGGGACTCGAAAACCGTTCAAGTCAACTTTGATCCTTAGCCGGCTCAAAGCTGAGGGGCACGGGACCTAAAGATAAAGACTTGTACCCTTAAGCACTTCATGCCTGGAATGACTCTCATTGCCAATGGTTTTGGGCATCCCGAAACCGTCGATTCTGAGTAAGGGGTGACGGTACGTATTGGGAAGCCAACGTCCGCTAGACATCGACACCCAATCTCGCCCGCACGTAGCGGCCTCTACTAATCAATCGGTGGACTGATAACTTCGTTTCTTTGTTGTGGCGGAAATACTGTAACATCCATTGTTTTAACCCTATGCCGTTTGCTATGTCGGTTGTTTAAGGACAAGTAAGTTTTGTCGTCGAAGTAGTTGTGTTTACATTCTTTGCATGCGATTTCACGTGACAAGCAGGCCATGAAAAGATGCACATAGGAGATTAGAGAGTACTAGTATTATACGTATTAGCAAATCAGTTTTAACGTGATAATACGGATATTAGTCATTCTCGTGGTATACCTTACCCGGTATTTTGCTTAAGATGTGTTGGATCGGTACTAATAGGGATGCTTCGAACCATGCATGGCGAGCACCGAGACTAATACGGAACCCGACCATCGCTTTGTTCAGTTTTATCTTATTTACGTATTGATTTCCGTGTTAGGTGATTTAGCATGCGATTATTAGTTCATAAAAGCAATAAATCATACGAAAACTGTAAATGCAAACGTAAGTAAATCACGTAGTGAGGAGTTGCACCCTTGGAGTATACGCTAAACGGGACACGATGCATAGATAGTTGAAAATGGATCTTGGAACTACTCGGGTCTACTTAGGATATTTTAGTTTATGGTTGAAGTTGGGACGTTACGTGTCTTAGTAGGTGTGACGGACCTAGTGTCCACATTTGACATTATCATAGTGCATAATGAAAGTGCAAGAATGTAAAGTTTTGTTTAGATGACAACCTAGTGACGATTCGACTTCAAAGGAGGATCCTTCTAGCTTGCCTGGTGATTTCGGCAGAGTTCCGTTACCGTTGGCCCCTTCTGCGGCTAATCCGGCAGAGCTCTGCTGCTACTTGCTAGTTCTGCGGCTATCCGGCAGAACTCCGTTAGACTCGGGGTGGCTAGTCGAACACAGGCACCTCGGGATCAAGTGGAGTGCTCGAAGGTGAGGAGTAGCATCGATTTTGATTTATCGGAACTACGATCGAGTGGATCGTTTACCTCGGGTGTCGGAGTGCGAGCCTTTAGCGAGAAACTCTTAACGAGTGAAGAGGGAAGAGAGAATGAATTGAATTGTGTCGAATGAAGGGGGTGGAGGGGGGTATTTATAGGTGTTTTCGGCTCTCGTCACCCGGATGGATGCCTGAGTTCAGGCGCACCAAAACTCAGGAGCCTGGGTTTAGGCGTGTGAAGACTCAGGTGAGTAAGGTGAGGTGCTCACGATTTTGAAGATACGATTTTGATACTTTCCAAAACCGAGAAGTGCGCGTATTATACATGTCTTGGGGATTAAGTCTTCCCCCCTCTTGACCTAGCGCCGTTGCGCCTAGTGGGCCTTGGGTGCGCGTCCCGAGGTTTGCTTGGCGCGGTGCTGACTCGGTTCGTGTTTCGGGACCGACTCGGGGTCCCAGTGTCAGAATTGACTCTAATTAGTGTCTATGCGATCGTAATGACACGACTAAGGCTGCCATGATGTTAATTTTATTTTTCCGAGTAGCTATTTGATCCGTTCTTTAGAAAAACTATCTAAAACATCGCGAACCCGCGTCGCATTGCAGTCCGATCCTCATCGGGTGTTTGTTGGGCGCTCCTATAGCCACCAAGTCCAAATCTGGGCGTCTACAGAAGCCCCCACTTTGACTGAGGCTTGGACAAGGCGAAAGTCAAAGTATAGCCACCCAGGTCAATCAAGAATTACGACCTGGTGGCTGTTCGGTCGGGTCATTTTAAGTCCGCTGGACTACGTGTTGAGGCTCGCCAGCCAGGGCTTAGAAATCATACCTGACGTCATTGCCTGTGGTTGCCTATCGGGGCCCGGGCCCATGCTTGTCGTCTCGTTCTAGGTTCTTCATGTTCATGGGTTTGTCTTTTCGGATGTTGAGAATCCGTTCAGTCTTGGATTGCCTTGTGTGTGTGTGTGACGCGTCAAGCGTGCATGTGACAAAGATGTTCGTATGTGTCAGCTTTCATTCGAACAAATGTCTTCGGGATGCCTATGACCCCTCGGACTTAATGAAACAAAATGCCTTCGGGATGCTCATGACCCTTTAGACACGAAAATGAAATAAAATGCTCAAGGGTGTCAGTATCCCCTCGAACAATTGCCTTCGGGATGCCTATGACCCCTTGGACAAAATAAAACGAGATAAAATGTTCGAGGGCGTCAGTCTCCAGTCGAACATTTGTCTTCGGGATGCCTATGACCCCTTGGACAAATGAAACAAGATAAAATGTTCGAGGCCGTTAGTCTCCATTCGAACATTCGTCTTCGGGATGCCTATGACCCCTTGGACAAAATGAAACAAGATAAAATGCTCGAGGGCGTCAGTCTCCACTTGAACATTCCTCTTCGGGATGCCTATGACCCCTTGGACAAAATGAAACAAGATAAAACGTTTGAGGGCATCAGTCTCCACTCGAACAGTTGCCTTCGGGAAGCCTATGACCCCTTGGACAAAATGAAACCAGATAAAATGCTCGAGGGCGTCAGTCTCCACTTGAACATTCATATTGGGGATGCCTATGACCCCTTAGACAAAATATGTTTGAGCGTGTCAGTATCCGCTCGAACTCAAATTGCTGCTGCTATGCCTTCCGGATAACTAAGACCCTTAGGGAAAAAGGTGTTTGAGCGTGTCAGTATTATCCGCTCAAACCCAAATTGCTGTTGCCTTCAGGATAACTAAGACCCGTTAGGCTAAATACGTCTGAGCGTGTTAGTATTCGCTCATACCCAAATTGTTGTTTCTGTTGTCTTCAGGATAACTAAGACCCGTTAGGCTAAAATGTGTTTGAGCGTGTCAGTATCCGCTCGAACCCAAATTGCTGTCGCCTTCAGGATAACTAAGACCCGTTAGGCTAAAAGGTGTTTGAGCGTGTCAGTATCCGCTCAAACCCAAATTGCTGTTTGCTGTTGTCTTTAGGATAACTAAGACCCGTTAGGCTAAAAGGTGTTTGAGTGTGTCAGTATCCGCTCAAACCCAAATTGCTGTTGCCTTCAGGATAACTAAGACCCGTTTGGCTAAATACGTCTGAGCGTGTTAGTATTCGCTCAGACCCAAATTGCTGTTTCTGTTGCCTTCAGGATAACTAAGACCCATTAGGCTAAAAGGTGTTTGAGCGTGTCAGTATCCGCTCGAACCCAAATTGTTGTCGCCTTCAGGATAACTAAGACCCGTTAGGCTAAATGGCGTTTGAGCGTGTCAGTATCCGCTTAAACCCAAATTGCTGTTTGCTGTTGCCTTCAGGATAACTAAGACCCGTTAGGCTAAAAGGTGTTTGAGTGTGTCAGTATCCGCTCAAACCCAAATTGTTGTTGCCTTTAGGATAACTAAGACCCGTTAGGCTAAAAGGTGTTTGAGCGTGTCAGTATCCGCTCAAACCCAAATTGTTGTTGCCTTCAGGATAACTAAGACCCGTTAGGCTATAAGGTGTTCGAGCGTGTCAGTATCCGCTCAAACCTAAGTTGCTGTTGCCTTAAGGAAAACTAAGACCCGTTAGGCTAAAACGTGTTTGAGCGTGTCAGTATCCGCTCAAACCCAAATTACTGTGGAGGTATAAGACTCCAAAATGTTCGAACGTGTCAGTATCCACTCGAACTTAAATTGCTGTGGAGGCATAAGACTCCAGAATGTCCGAACGTGTCAGTATCCGTTGAACTTAAGTTGCTATGGAGGTATAAGACTACAAAATGCTCGAACGTGTCAGTATCTGTTCGAACTTAAATTTCTGTGGAGGTATAAGACTCCAAAATGTTCGAACTTGTCAGTATCCATTCGAGATTAAGTTGCTGTGAAGGTATAAGACTCCAAAATGCTCGAACGTGTCAGTATTCGCTCGAGCTTAAATTGCCTTCCGGATAACTAAGACCCGTTGGGCTCGGAGACGTTTGCTGGTGTTCATTTATTTGGGTTAAATTTTCTTTGTGCACTTTTCTTTTTTTGTTCGGATTTGCTTTGCTTCGTTTTGATTTGCTTTGTTTTGATTTGTTATGCGCTCGAACTCGTTCAGAGTTCATTTAGATCGGCTTTGTTTTGCTTGTTTTATCACGTGGTCGAGCGTGAGCATTCTTATTGGTCGTGGTCCTTATGCTTGCTTTATTATTGCCTTTTGTTCGGGGTTGGTCTATAGGTGTGCTTTATCGGTATCGATTAGTAATTGCTTCGTCGTTGTTTGTTTGCTTGTTTAAAAGGGTGCGTGTTTTGCGTATGTTGGATATTAAGCCTCGTTTGTTCTTGTTTTAGTCTTGTGCTGGACTAGTTGGACGCACATTCTTATGCGCCCCAATTCTCAGGCGCATGGCCTTCAGCGGCCCCGGATTTGGACGCGCGACCTGAGGCGCCCGGATTCTTGTGGGTCGGGTTTGCTTTAAGCCAGCGAATATTAGGCGAACAATTCATTCGTTCCACAATTCAAACGCGTGCCCCTCTTCGCCCCAATATCGATTTTTTGATTTTCCTAACCGATTTCCGTCACGATTCTCGCCATACACGAAGATGTCAACTCCGAGTAAGTGTTCTTTGCTCGTCTATCATCGATTTTGCTTAATTTTGATTGATTGTGGGTCGATTTTGTTAAAACTCTAGAAAATAGATTTGGGTATTTTAAATTTGCTAAGTTTCGATGTTTGTGCTTAGTCCCATTGTTAAATTAGGGTTGAATAGAGCTTGTTAGGGTAGTTAGAAGCTTGATAGGATACTTTGAGGTATGACCATGGCCTCCTATGGAGCTGAATTAAAAATGCTTAAGGTTAAGGACCATTTTCTCTGTAATTCCCGTACTTGTCTTATGTAATCTTGCTCAATTAGTGTTTGTGATGATGTGGGTGTGTGGACATGACATAGGTCCACCCCGACGCGGCGAGGCGCGGGTTTGGGGAGGCGAATGAATTTCCATATGAGATGGATCGAATAGAATTTTAAATCGAAGTAGGAGTCGCCACCGAATTTTATGGTTATTCGGAACCATTCGAACCCACTCTATGTTGTAGTGGGCCATACTTAAAGCCTGGCCCATTTCCGATGTCAGAGTTTATCGGGTTCGTCCCTTTGCATTACGATACCGATGCCACTGAAGCGGTTAATCGTATATTGAATGACTCTTGTTGCCAATGGATTCGGACATCCGGAAACCATGGTTCTGAGTAAGGGGTGAGGGTACGTGTTGGGAAGTTCAGCGAGAACACCCAACCCCGCCCGCACTTAGCGGCCTTTACTAAGATATCGTTCGATTTTGTGTACACGCGTTAGTTCGACGATTGAATGATATGCAAAGATTATTTTCCTAAGACATGTGAGGAAAAATAAATAAATGGGTTGCTAAGTCGTTTAATGCATATTAAACTAATAACGTCAAAGTTATTTTAGCATGTGAGTTCGTTTTAGTCTAATAAAACGATAAAAAGAATATGAGAGAATAATTTGCTACAAACACGAGAAAACGGGTTAGTAACGATTGAAATAATAATATATGAAAGAAATATGAAATCGAGAAAATAAAAATCAATCGAGAACTGAAAAATATTACTAAAACGTTGTTTTGTATAAAAACCGATGTTCGAGAAAGAATAAAAAAAGAACGAAAAAGACGCGTTTGGGCCGAGAGCCGCCCGACTCGCCCGAGACTCATGCGGGTCGCGTGGCGGCCTGATTTCGGCAACGGCTTTCGGAAAATTTTTGATTAAATCGCGTACGAATATCGCATAACTCGTACTCGACTTAATATTCTCGATATTCGTTATATTCGATAGTTGATTATCAAATATTTAGAATAGTTTTGGAAAATATGTAAATTTAGAAATCGTTTCGTAAAATAAAAGATAAACGAACGAAAAACTAAAAAAATAGAACCGGATCAGACTCGTGCGCGAGTCGCCTGGACCGGGCGCGACTCGCGTACGGGTCTGATTTTTTATATTTTTTTGTTCGAAAATCGTTAATCGCGTACAAACATGAATTAATTTATACTCGGTCTATATTTTCGATATTCGTCGTATTCGATATTCGATTATGAAATCGATATCGAATATTCGGAATGACTTTAGAAAAGGTTTTGAAAAAGTTTGTTTTTGAACGAAAAATAAGAAAAAAGAATTTTGAACGAAAAGTTGTAAAAGAGGATTTTGAACGAACAAAAATAAAATGAAATCGTCGAAATCTTAATATAATTCTTTTCGATACGATATTCGATTATATAGAATCGATATCGTATTTTAAGAATATTTGATATATGAAAATAGTTTTTAGTAATATCGATATTAGAAAAGAAAATAAAAAAAGACCGACGAAAGACCCATAAAAAAAACGTGAAGAAGGGAAGAGAAAAGAGAAGAGTCGGGTTTGATTTACACCCTCAACCTACATGCTTTGTTTTCTCGGGATAAGGCTCGTCAGGAAGTGGCTTAGACTTGGGAGCGTCGAGACGATGAGGATGAGTTAAGGTGTATCGGTTTAGGTGGTTTGGGATGTCGGGTTTGGCCGGCTTCGTCGGTATTTCGAGACTTCGGAAAGGTGTCGGGATTTGCTAACTATCGGGTTGTATGTAAACCGGGTGATGGGTGTATAAAAACCGTGTATATTGGCTGGAAAATCGTTGTAATTGATGTCCTTTTTTGTGTTGGACGGGAGGTCCTATTTATAGGGAGTTTCCGACCTTGGTTTAGGAGAGTTTGAATACCGCTTAGGATAGGAAACGAGGGAATTTGAGGGAAATAAAAATTCCGCTTTCTTGGCCAAGAAGAAAGGGAAACACGGCTGACTTGAGGAGTGTTTGGCCGAGTGTTTTGCACTCGGTTGGGTACTTGAATCGGTTTCCGGATAGAATTCCTACTTGAGATCGAATTCTACCTTAAACGGAATTGTTTATTATTTTGTATGGCTGATTTTTGTAGTATCCGAGTTCAATCCGGATTGGTGGGGGTGACACGGCAGATTTTATGCCTCGGAAAATATCTTTGACCGGGTTTTGACTCGGTCGCTAAAAGACGATTTTACCCCTGGTGACGGTTTCGACCCAAATTAGTGTTATTTGACTCGAAACGACCCACTGGGCCTGGATTTGAGGTTGGTTTTGTGAGATTTGTACTCCTTAAAATGTCTAAACCAAATGTCCATAATTACAAGCCCATATCCGAGTCTATCAAAGCACGTTTACGTCCTATCATCATCGGGTGTTTGGCGGGAACTACTATAGACACCTGGCGGTCAAAATGTGGGTGTCTACAGAGCCCCCACTCTGACTGAGGCTTGGACAAGGCAAAAGTCAGAGTAGCTACCAGGTCAATCAAGGATTAAAACCTGGCAGACTTCCGATCGGGTCGTTTAGGGTCCATTAGACCTGCGTGAAGGGCTCGCCAGCCATAGAATAGAAATTATATCTGGGTTGATGCTGACAATGTCGCGGGAGCTTGCCTAGGAAGCTATGGGTATACCCGTTTGCAGATATATCCTGTCTTAGAATTGCGCGGGAGCTTGCCTTGGAAGCTATGGGCATATCTGTTTGCAGATATATCCTGAAAGATGTTGTTTGAGCCTTTCCACTGGGGAACTTAGAATTTTTGGGAGTCTTGGGTGTACCTGTATGCTGACACATAACATATTGCATGTAACATTTAGGCGAAACACCGACTCATGCTGGGGAAGAAATGATGAATTTTTCGAAAATTTTTGAAAAGGAGAATGCTTGAATTTTTGGAAGTTTTGGAAATAGGGATGCTTGAGATGACTTTGATTCCTAATCGGATTCTGACATGGATTCTTAGAATTTTTTGGTTGGGCCTGTATGCCTAGATGAAGTGTGATAAAATTTCCTATTCCCGTGGTGACTAGGAAAATGATTTTCTCAAATGGCTAAGCTTTGCGAATTTTAAAATGAGAATTTGAAGAGAGAGATATACCGACCGACTCGACTCTGGACGTGACAAGACGAGTTGACAGACACGACTGGACTCTCTAAGGGTTGGACCGTGACTCGGTAGGGGATGGGCCACCTAATATGACAAGACTCTTAAGGTGCGCTATTCCGTAGCCTAGGCGAGCGGCAACACGGTTGAATCCTCGGAATGGGACTGTTTCCGTACGACAGGGCTTTGTGGTAGCAATGTCGTAGACTGGTGTTCTTTTGGATATTCTTTTGATTTAGGGGTATATTCCCAAAGTGGGTATCACTCCGAGTCCTGACAGATTCTTGTCTTCAGCTGAGCCGGGTACTAGGACACACTACAGAAAGGTGGCTAGATTTTGAAAGTATTTGGATTATGTGAGTGGATGGAGAACTTCTGCCTAGGAGAAGCCCCTAGAATGACAAAGCTAACTGTCGAGAATATGACAGTGTCGTGACCGGAATGATGGTGCTTTTTGAATGTGTGTCAATGTGGGTGGTTGTGCCTCTGTTGAAAGGCTGCCTACGTATTCACGTGTGGTGAAATCAAACCATGCCGTAGTTCAGTGGATTATGGTGCCTAGTTTATTAGGGCTTTGTGTGTAACTAGCCATAGTAATGGTGTAGGCTAGGTGCATTCCCAGTGATGTCTTGATCAAAGGGCTAGGATGGTTAGGATATTGATCCTGTGACTGTGAGCGTTCTCCGGGATAGCCCCCAGAGGTGATGTGCACTATTTGGGCATGTTCTATGCCGACCGCAAGTTGAGTTCCCGTGTTTGGGGTTGGTAACTGGTTTGAATGAGAAGAATTGGGATGGGATTTTAACGAGTTCTGCTCTCGGGGATTTTAACGAGTTCTGTTCTCAGGGATTTTAACGAGTTCTGCTCTCGGGGATTTTGACGAGTTTTGCTCTCGGGGATTTTGACGAGTTTTGCTCTCGGGGATTTTGACGAGTTTTGCTCTCGGGGATTTGATGAGTTTTACTCTCCTGGATTTTAACGAGTTTTGCTCTCGGGGATTTTAACGAGTTTTGCTCTCGGATTTGCATATGGTGATTGTGAATTCTGTTATGTAAAGGGGAAGTCGAGTAGAATGGCTCGAGCTTCGATTTGGTAAGTTTGATAATGCGAGATCTGATTTCCATGTCTGGCCCTAAAGGTTAGGGTGTATCCTATGAAGCTTGAATCCTCAAAATTTTGGGCTGTCTCTAGCCTAGGTCTCGAGAAGGTCTTGAGGGTTGTAATGTGGGAAGGCTAGATGTGGTGTTAGCTGACCTGCTTGACTGTCTCTCCCCTATTGGATGGTATGGGTATTGATGATTTTTGAATTGACCGTTTCACGGTCATGGTTTTTTGAATTCTTTGGGTTGACCTCTTAGCCCCGGTCATGGGATTCTTCATTTGAGTTGACCGTGTCTGGTCGAGAGATGTTGATAATTCTTTTTTGATCATGGCCAACTTTTTTGTTTTGGCCTTTTGCTTTTTTTTCTCTTGGGCTTTTGATTTTTTTGTCCAGCTTTTTTTTTTGTCGGTCAGACTAACACCTAAGGTAGGGACTGACTAGTCTTATTGGATGGGTGTTTATTGTGGGAAATGGGCTTGCCTCCCGTCTTGAACCCAAACTAGAAGACTACCCAGATTTGTCATAGGATTCGATATGCTCCTGCTACGGGTAGTTATGTGGCTTTCTATACCAGACATGGAATAGGTAAAAGGAAAACACGGGCTCGGTTTCCTGCAGTCATTATAGATGTGCCTATAATAGTCACGTGCATGTGCTCACAGTGTATGATGGTGTTCATCATGTTCTCGGAAACACATAAGAAAAGTATATATGAGAAATAGAAAAGCTGATTTTATTGAATTGTGAAAAAAATGAGGACAGAATACAACTGACTTTGACTCTGACTTTGATTTGGAAATGAGGATGTAGGGTATCCTAGACTTGAACTCAGACTTAGACTCGAATCAAATCCGGACTCGGACGCTCGGTTGGTTGTTTTTTTTGGTAAGGTCTTTGATTGGGGAGAACGTCGGGTGCCACGACTCGCCTAAACTCGGCTTTGCGCAAGTGCAAGAGAGGGAGTCAAACTAGACACGGCCCGGGGTGATGGGTCGACCAAGACTCTTGGACCGGGATACTCGAACGTTGATCTAGACGAGGTAACGACCCTGGCTTGGACTCGACCATGAGACTCGGACGGTGTATGAGGGCGAGTCCGAAAATGGGGCAACGGTGTTTGACCGCGTCGCGTGCTCGGACCAACCGTGGTGACCTAACCCTAGGTGTGACTCGAGTATTCGTAGCATAGGTACGACACGAAGAAGGCATCATAAGGACGCCGGTGCAGGATGAACGTAGGGTACCCCTTAAAGTGACCGTGGTTGACTGCTCGGGTGGAGGACAGCCCCCGAGTGAGACTAAAGACTTTGACAGGACTCAAATGGTGCGACATCTAAGTGACTCGAAAGTGGGGTACGTGAGCCAACACGTGTAAGACAAGACCCTTAGAGCAACTGTGATTGGTCGCTCTACTAAAGGGTGGCCCCCGAGTGGGACTGGAGACTTTTGTTAAGACTCGAGTGTCGGACGAGTGACCCTTAGATGTAAGGATCACGAACCTTTTGTTATAAGGCTATGCCTTGTAAAAGGTTGACTCGGAAAAGACACCTAGACGGGTGACTCGTGGACGGTGGGCTTTCCTTAGGATTTGACAAAGTGGGCCTAGTCCCGTTCGAAGGAAAATCCACGTGAGAATTCCCCAGACTTTGGACTCGAATGTGTAAACGGGCTTCCCTTCGTAGGACTCTGTCCTACGCAGGTGGGCCGTGCCTTGACAAATAAGGCGGACTTGGGATGGGGTGGAAACCCGTGATGTAAGATCGACGGAGTTTCGACGCTATAGACTCTAACTTATGACAAGACCCGACACTGCTAAATACGGGAAGTCCTAAGAAGAAGAGGATTTTGAAAAGGGAATTTGAATTTGAAAACCGAGCAAAGTCGAATTGGAAGGCCCGATTTTTTTTTGAAAACCGAGAAAAGGGGTATCGGGCCGAGATTTTGGGCTTTTTTTTTTGAAAAGGTTTGGACAGCATACCGGCTAAAAATAGGCTATTTTGAGTCAAAAATCATAAGTCCTAAATTCGGTAGCTTTCCGGGTTTTGAAAAAAGAATGGGTTTGAAAAGATGCAAGTTTTTTTTGAAAAATGACGGTTTTTGAAAAAGACCAAAGAAGATCAAGTAGCATGTAGTCATAGAAACAGTATAACGACGCCATGTATGCTCTTAGTCTAAGTCTCGGTCGGTCTAATAGGGTCTATACCAACAACGATGGCTTTCTCGTACTGAGGATGGACTCCCTAAGCCGAGTGGGTCTTAGGACATGCCGCAAAACCTAAACGAGCTCCGCCATTGAAGTCTTTAGTGCATCCAAGTGGGAATGCACCGGGGTATAGTGGGACGTCGGTCACAAGTAACCGGCCCGGGATAGAACGGGGTTATGCATGAACCATTGAACTAAAACGTGTACATTACTAATCGAACGATTTCTTTTCGAGTCTCACCCTGAGGATGCCGATGTTAAGTGACACATCAGTTAATCCCAGCGGAGTCGCCAAATTGTGGACATGACATAGGTCCACCCCGACGCGGCGAAGCGCGGGTTTGGGGAGGCGAATGAATTTCCATATGAGATGGATCGAATAGAATTTTAAATCGAAGTAGGAGTCGCCACCGAATTTTATGGTTATTCGGAACCATTCGAACCCACTCTATGTCGTAGTGGGCCATACTTAAAGCCTGGCCCATTTCCGATGTCAGAGTTTATCGGGTTCGTCCCTTTGCATTACGATACCGATGCCGACTGAAGCGATTAATCGTATATTGAATGACTCTCGTTGCCAATGGATTCGGACATCCGGAAACCATGGTTCTGAGTAAGGGGTGAGGGTACGTGTTGGGAAGTTCAGCGAGAACACCCAACCCCGCCCGCACTTAGCGGCCTTTACTAAGATATCGTTCGATTTTGTGTACACGCGTTAGTTCGACGATTGAATGATATGCAAAGATTATTTTCCTAAGACATGTGAGGAAAAATAAATAAATGGGTTGCTAAGTCGTTTAATGCATATTAAACTAATAACGTCAAAGTTATTTTAGCATGTGAGTTCGTTTTAGTCTAATAAAACGATAAAAAGAATATGAGAGAATAATTTGCTACAAACACGAGAAAACGGGTTAGTAACGATTGAAATAATAATATATGAAAGAAATATGAAATCGAGAAAATAAAAATCAATCGAGAACTGAAAAATATTACTAAAACGTTGTTTTGTATAAAAAACGATGTTCGAGAAAGAATAAAAAAAGAACGAAAAAGACGCGTTTGGGCCGAGAACCGCGCGACTCGCTCGAGACTCATGCGGGTCGCGTGGCGGCCTGATTTCGGCAACGGCTTTCGGAAATTTTTTGATTAAATCGCGTACGAATATCGCATAACTCGTACTCGACTTAATATTCTCGATATTCGTTATATTCGATAGTTGATTATCAAATATTTAGAATAGTTTTGGAAAAGATGTAAATTTAGAAATCGTTTCGTAAAATAAAAGATAAACGAACGAAAAACTAAAAAAATAGAACCGGATCAGACTCGTGCGCGAGTCGCCTGGACCGGGCGCGACTCGCGTACGGGTCTGATTTTTTATATTTTTTTGTTCGAAAATCGTTAATCGCGTACAAACATGAATTAATTTATACTCGGTCTATATTTTCGATATTCGTCGTATTCGATATTCGATTATGAAATCGATATCGAATATTCGGAATGACTTTAGAAAAGGTTTTGAAAAAGTTTGTTTTTGAACGAAAAATAAGAAAAAAGAATTTTGAACGAAAAGTTGTAAAAGAGGATTTTGAACGAACAAAAATAAAATGAAATCGTCGAAATCTTAATATAATTCTTTTCGATACGATATTCGATTATATAGAATCGATATCGTATTTTAAGAATATTTGATATATGAAAATAGTTTTTAGTAATATCGATATTAGAAAAGAAAATAAAAAAAGACCGACGAAAGACCCATAAAAAAAACGTGAAGAAGGGAAGAGAAAAGAGAAGAGTCGGGTTTGATTTACACCCTCAACCTACATGCTTTGTTTTCTCGGGATAAGGCTCGTCAGGAAGTGGCTTAGACTTGGGAGCGTCGAGACGATGAGGATGAGTTAAGGTGTATCGGTTTAGGTGGTTTGGGATGTCGGGTTTGGCCGGCTTCGTCGGTATTTCGAGACTTCGGAAAGGTGTCGGGATTTGCTAACTATCGGGTTGTATGTAAACCGGGTGATGGGTGTATAAAAACCGTGTATATTGGCTGGAAAATCGTTGTAATTGATGTCCTTTTTTGTGTTGGACGGGAGGTCCTATTTATAGGGAGTTTCCGACCTTGGTTTAGGAGAGTTTGAATACCGCTTAGGATAGGAAACGAGGGAATTTGAGGGAAATAAAAATTCCGCTTTCTTGGCCAAGAAGAAAGGGAAACACGGCTGACTTGAGGAGTGTTTGGCCGAGTGTTTTGCACTCGGTTGGGTACTTGAATCGGTTTCCGGATAGAATTCCTACTTGAGATCGAATTCTACCTTAAACGGAATTGTTTATTATTTTGTATGGCTGATTTTTGTAGTATCCGAGTTCAATCCGGATTGGTGGGGGTGACACGGCAGATTTTATGCCTCGGAAAATATCTTTGACCGGGTTTTGACTCGGTCGCTAAAAGACGATTTTACCCCTGGTGACGGTTTCGACCCAAATTAGTGTTATTTGACTCGAAACGACCCACTGGGCCTGGATTTGAGGTTGGTTTTGTGAGATTTGTACTCCTTAAAATGTCTAAACCAAATGTCCATAATTACAAGCCCATATCCGAGTCTATCAAAGCACGTTTACGTCCTATCATCATCGGGTGTTTGGCGGGAACTACTATAGACACCTGGCGGTCAAAATGTGGGTGTCTACAGGGTGAATCCTTTGTCAATTTTTGTGAGCTAGAATGGCCTCTAGGGCCTTCCGTGAGGTTTTGTGTGACTTACGACGGACCAAAAAGTGTCGTAACGATGTCGGATTTTCCCGAAACCACTTCCATTCTGATCGGGGTCGAAAATAGGTGTTAGTGGGATTTTCGGAATTTGATATCTCTATCCGAAATTTTGACTTTATTTTGACCTGTTTAAGCTGTTTTAGTCTGACATGAGGCATGGATTTTTGTATTTGTTTGGTTTTCTAGCTAGAGATGAAACCAAGCATCCCGAGGAAGCTTCTACGGTTGGTACTAGTGGCGAGGCCGCCGAGATGAGCTCACTGACTCCCCGCGGGATTCGTAGAAGACGACAAAGTGTTCCATCGCAGCGTCGTGATCTAGAGGCCATAAATGAGGCCGACTTTGATAGGGTAAGGAAGCGGAGGCTTCCCGAGACGGTTGCTAGGAGGGCTCATGTCCCGATTCTCGTACCAGTGAACGAGGAGATCGGCTATGAGGACCTTGAGTGGGCCCGGGACTGGGACGGTCACCAGTTGTTGTTTCGTCCCGACTTACACGTTTATCACCGCATTGTGCAGGGTTTGGTAAGTATCCTTATTCGTGTTTGTTAGTTTATGTTTTGAATTTTTGGCTTAGGTTGGGTTTGGTTTGTCTTGTTTATACTTGTATTGGTTCAGTTTGCAGCCCCCAGGCTCTATGAGGACCTTTTCAGGTATTACGACATGCCTTGAGATATATTCTCAAAAGCTGACCCTCGCGGCAAATGGTATTATCACGAGGACCGCTCTGGGTCCCGTGGTTGAGCAATGGGTTAGGTTGGTGGGTTGCAAGACTAAGTGCAACCTCATGGTGATTAGAGCGATGGTAGATCGCTTCCACGACACTACCTCGACCTTCCACATGTCCTTTGGGGAGGTCGAGATGACTTTAGAGGACTTCGGGGTTATTACGGGTTTACCCTGGGGTTCTAAGAGGATTAGGTGGGCTACCGAGGGTCCTAGGCTAGATAGTGATGAGGTCCGGGGCCTCATCGGGGATTATTTGGAGCTAGAGGCTTACAGTACGCCTCAAGTTGATATGCTTGATTTATACCGTCTTTCCTTCATGCTTTACTTGATTTTCCTTTGATTTAACCGCTTTTAGAAGCGGTTTTGTGCTATTAATGTCTATTGCAGCTATGATTGTGCTTGTAGGTTCATTTGGCATAGAACTCGGCTTTCTGTGTCCTTTTCATCGTCATACAAACCAATCCCGAGTCACGACATCGCTTAGGAGTAAAGAACGATCGACCCGTGAAGCTATACGGCCATGTCACTCGTATTCCCGACCGGGAATACAAACTAGAAAGCCGTGAAGCAAAGACGAGAGAATAAAGCTACTGTAGGGCCTTCCCGGTCGGGAAGGAATGGGACCCTTCCCGACCGGGACCATCACCTTCCCGGCCGAGACGGGCCCAGCTCGCACTCCGCTTCATTCTTTCAATTCTATCACTTATGGAACCCTATATATACCCCTCTCTTGTACTGTTTTAAGCATGGACGAAACCCTAGACATACTGTAGGTTAGATTAGCCTAGATTCGTGTAGATTAGCTTAATCCTTCCTTAATATTTCTTTAATTTTAGCTTAATCTTAGATAGTTACTCTTGTATTATTGGAATTCTTGAAGAATCTACCAATCTTGACAACATTGGTGGATGCTTTGGGTTTTCTTTAAATACAAGTTTCAATCTTTGATTCATCTTCTCTAGTCGGTATAATTCTTCTTCTCTCTTTTCCTTTAATCTTTCATTGTTATTAAAGTTTCATTCTTTATCTCTTGTTTATTGTTCCTCTTTGTTGTTCTTAACTATGAATATTTTTGTTATGAGTTTTCTTATAATTGTTGCTTGTTTTAGTTTAGTTATGTGTGAGTAGTCCTCTTGCTAGGATTAGTAGGGGGATTGGGTGTTTTAATGGGTGATTAAGGGTTTGTTTAAGATGTTGGTGGAAGTTTTAGTTGCTTCTTGGTTGTATGCATAGATCATGTTTGATGAAATGCTTGAATGACTTGTAGTTGCAAATGCATGTTTTCTTGCCTTCTTCTTGTGACCTTGTATGTTGCTAGGATGGGTTCTTGTGCGAGAGCGGGGAACCTCTAGGTCGGTTTTGGAGCGAGAGCTCGGATTATGCCTAGATAGCTTGACTACTCCTTCACCCTTGCTCTCCCTTGATCATCTCATCACCCTTGAACCCAACCTAACCCTAGTTCTTTCCATATTGAATTCTTCTTCATCTTTGCCATTGTTATTCTTGTTTATTGTTTCAATTTAGCTTTAGTTGCGTTATGCTTATTTTACGTCATCCTTAGTTAGTTCATAATCATAGTTTCTTTCCTTTCATTGTCCTAGTTTGTTTATCCTTGTTTCCTAGCCTAGTAATTGTGTTAGTAATCACTTCTTGTTAATTCTCCTCCCTTTGTGTTTCCTTGTGACCTAGTCTAGTCTTTAGGTAAATCTTAGTCTAGACCCTTTTTCCGTCTCCGTGGATTGACCCGACTTACCCTAGCTACTTGTTAGGATTAGTTGGTTTTATTTGGTGTCGGGATCGACGACAAATCCTACCATCAATGCTCTAGTGAGTTCGTACATCACCGATCACTTTGAGAGGGTGGCGGTGTTAGAGGGCCGAGCACCCAACACGCCGGAGCAGGATGCCCGGTTGTGGTTGTGGTACTTCCTAGGATCGACCCACTTCTCGGATAAGGGTGAGAGGTTTAGTACTAGGATTTTGCCTCTCCCAGCTGATCTAGATCAGCTGGGACGTTTTGATTGGGTGACCGCGGATTTCGTGGAGATGACTCGCTGCTTGCAAGTCAGGGTGAGGCCGTTCCAGGTGGAGTCGGCCTCAGCTTTGCCCATCGTGGGCCCAAGTCTCGTGCTGGAGGTTAGTAATTGTTTCTGTATTTGCTTCTAGGATTTTGTTTAGCTTAGTTTGGTTTTATTAAGGATGTTTTGGGGTTTTGCAGGCCTGGATTTCTTCTACTTTCCCTGCTTGGCACCTAAAATGGTGCGGGCTCGTCCGACCAGATTCCCGGTGGGGATCGAATGGAGGTTGGCCTAGCCTAAGAGTACGACCAACCACTACTCGTCGGAGAACGTGCTGGTTAACCGACTACCCCTCGAGGACGTAAGTTTTCTCTTTATGGCTAGTTTTACTTAATATCCTCCAAGGGTTTAGGGTTATTGAAATGCTAGTTTTGTTAGTGTAGTTCGTGGCCCGTCCTTGGGCCGACTACAAGGGTGTGCCCGAGTATGTGGCGGTAGAGTTGAGGCCTCGGAGCTACAAGAGGATGCTCCTTCCTGCACTGTTTTGCCCGGTTTGGTATCTGGGCAAACGGTTGGTGCGTCAGTGCTTGTACGACGACTTTTGGGTGCCGGTTGATCCTCCCTGGACCATGTTTAGGCCACCGACCACCGCAGAGGTCCTCGAGGGCAGGGATGGAGAAGGAGGTGATGCACTCCTAGTGCCTGGTGCCTCCTATCTATCTCATGTCAGTCATCGGCTAGCTCGCCACCGCCTCGTGGTGAGTACTTGATCTTTGGTTCTAAAGCTTGTTTCCTTTTTATGGCTTAGTATTTTCTTGTTTTTGATCGGCCGCCTTTCTTTCAGCTGGCCGATCTGGCTGACGCTGCTTGGGGTAGATGCAGCCGGGGTAGCTTTTACTGAGCCTCTGCTCCCGTGCTCTGCCGAAGAGATGGATGCCGGGATAGAGTGGCGCGACTGGGTATACCAAGTAAGTTTCGGTTTCTGTTTTGGATTTTGGTTCAAAGAGTTAGGTTTTGTTTGGCTAACTTGTGTGGTTTCACCTTTCAGGTTTCGTCGGCTTGCCATCAGCGGTTGTGGCAGGCTGCCAACTGCTTCAGCATCTATGCCTCGAGGGTCTCCCGTGACACTTTGGGACCTCGATCGGTAAGTGCGTGTACCTAGGGTTGGCTTTTAGATTGTTTGTGTGTTTTCCTCAAGTGCGGGTAATGTTTGCAGGATACTCCTGATATGGTGGGACAGCTGGAGACTCGGGTGACCGAGCTTGAGGCGGAAGCGGCTGAGGCGCCATAACTCCTTCAATCTTGAGCCGATGAGATTGCTCAACTTAAGGAGCGGCTGGCTCGGTCTCAGGGTGAGACCTCCCCGCAGAGGGAGGCTAGGCATCGGATCGAGAGGGAGAGGGAGGCTGAGACTGAGGCTACGAATCATGCTATGGGTGCTACTGAGGAGGTTGGAGGAGTTCCCGAGACAGTTACCGATGGTAGGGATTCGCCGTGTATCCTACTGATCAAATAAACCAAATAATCCTAACAAGTAGCTAGGGAAGTTGATTCGATGCTCGAAGACGGTAAAAGAGTCTAGATAAGGGTTTACCTAAATACAAGACTAGGTCACAAGGTCACAAAGAATGATAACTAAAGAGAATTGATTACTAACACAATCACTAGGCTAGGAAATAAGGATAAACAACTAAAACAATGAAAGGAAGCTATGATTATGAATAAACTAGGTATGACAAGAACTAAATGAATCAACTAGAACTAAATTCGAACAACAAACTAGAAGAATAATAACTAAGATTAAGAAGAAATCAAATAGGGGGAAGAGTAGGGTTAGGTCGGGTTCATAGGTGTATAAGGCTAGTGGGGAAATCGAGGGTGTAGGTTTCACCGAGTGACTAAGGTAAGTCCGTGCTCTCGCGTCAAAAACAAACCCGAAATCTCAAGCAAGATATTACCCAAAACAAGAGAATTCAAACACTAATCAAGCATGCAACAAGAAGGAGGAAACTAGCAAGAGTAGCATGGCCACTACCATCCTAACAAACATTTCATCAAACACATGGCATGCAAGAATAAGTGACTAGCAACAAAGATTAAATCTTTTCCCAAAATCAACCTTAATCACCCATAATCAACACCTAATCCCCCTACTAACCCCACAAGAATCTACCCACACATATTCAAACTAAAAATAACACAAACAAGAGAAAACATCAACATAAGAACTAGAACATTCACAATGAAGAACAACAAGGATGAACAATGAACAAGAGATAAAGATTAAAACTTGAATAACAATGAAAGATTAAAGGAAAAGAGAGAAGAGTAATTATACCAAACTAGTAAGGAGAAAAGATGAAGACTTGTATTTAAAGAAAACCCAAAACCTCTACCAATGTTGTCAAGATTGGTAGAGTCTTCAAGAAATCCAATAATACAAGAATAACTATCTAGATTAAGCTAAGATTAGCAAAAGATTTAAGGAAAGATTAATGAAATACTAAGCTAATGATGGGAGTTCTCTATCTAGGGTTTTGAATAATGTAAGGTGCTTAAAACAATACAAGAGGGGGTATATATAGGGTTTCACGAGCAAAGGAATTGAAGCGTCGAAGCGGGTGAGTAACTGGGCCCTTCCCGGCCGGGAAGGTGATGATCCCAACTGGGAAGAGGTGTTCCCGACCGGGAAGGCCTGTCAGAGGCTGCGGCTTGTCGTCCCACTTCGTCCCGACTGTGATGGTCATGGTCTCGGTCGGGAAGGCCATGTAGGCTTCAAATATGGTCACGTAGGTCCCTACTTTCTCTCCCTAGGCTTCTTATCGACTCTCGGTGCTCGGGACTGGGCTCCAAGGGACTCGGGATCGAGTCTAAGTCACCGAATCATCGTCGCTTCTCTTCATTGGCTCCATAAGCATTGGAAACGAGATGGAATCGTTCCACTTCTCCATGATGAACATTAGGAACCTAAAAGAAGCTAGAAGAAGTGTAAGTAGCCTCGAAACCGCTCTAAAGAGCGATTTCACAGAAGAAAGCGGGACCAAACACGTGAAATAAACATTACAAAACACACTTATCGACTCCCCCACAATTAACCTTTACTCGCCCTCGAGTAAGCACGAACTAACTACTAACTAATAGAAACTAGACTACTAACCGAGCGGATATTAGCGCACCCTACGCCCTTTCAACTCACGCGAGAACACTTATAGGACAAGTGCTCTCCGCAAGGCAAGTGAGGTCTTGCGACAAAACTGTGGATACAACTGAACACGAAAACATACAAACAAACAAACAAACAAACAAACAAACAATCGGTTGCATCCAAAAAGAAACAAATACCGCTTCCTTCAACAAAGCGGTGAAAGAAGCACCGGTTAGGGACTCAAGGCAAGTGACAACGTTCCCAAGCTAATAACATAAATCGATATGGACAAAACCCTAATAGTATGACAACAAAGCAATAAAAGCGTTGGTAACTTACCTAGTTCCTCCTAACCTTCTAAGAACGTACCACGAAACGATAGGCGGGATGGAAAAAGATGAACCACGGAGTTAGTCGACACTGTAGGTAAAGTGAAACCCCGCCCCCTTTAGCGATAAGCCAAGAGGGTCATCCCATGCTCAAAAATAGCTCAACTAGTCCAAGTAAAAAGGTGGATATGGTTGCAAAGTGAGGGAATACCGACCATTACCGCTATCATCCTTCCTAGGGACTCAGTCCTTTGGTAGGCTCTTCACGATAACAATCGGTAAAAGGCTTATTTTTGAGGAGGTAAGATTTTTTTGTGAAATGATTTTCTTGGCATTTTTCTTCTTTTGCATTTTGCTTTTGACTTGCTATGCCATTTCTTTTTCTCTTTTTGTATTTGGTTTTTGATTTGTTGTGCCTTTTCTTTTTCTTCTTTCTTTTCTTTCTTTTCTTTCTTTCTCTTTCTTGGTTTGCCCTTTTGGCCAAATTTTGTATCATAGACAATTATTGCAGCCAAGCAAGTATAGGAACCTCGATATTTTGCAACTTATTTGTGGAAATGTGTAGAAGCTAAGGAAATGGGTATGTCGGGAGCACGCTTCCCTTCAAACCCACGAAAAAAGTGGAAACTTGGACTAATCAAAACCATTTCGAACATGGTCGCCTAAGAGACGGGACTCGGGAACCAAGGCCTTTTCACTCCGTGGGTGGTCAAAGTGGTCAAAATGCAAATCCCGCAGTAAATCCCTAGTAGACTAGGTGGACTCAAAGTAAGAAACCAACGAAACTATTGATTTAAAGTCATTCTACTAGACTAAAGTCCAAGAATCAATTCATATCACTAGGAAGGGAAAGTAAACACTTGCGCGCTAGTCTCAAAACCGGGTTTTTGAAAACATTTTCTACGCTACACACAAACTACACATCACAAAACAAAGACAAAAGAAAATGAGACAAACAAAACAAATCAAAACAAAAATAAAACGAACACACACAAAAAGCATGAACAAACACCACACCGAAGCTTCCAAGCAAGCAACCACATCAACCACAAACTCCAAAAAGCTCCACCCGAGCACACATCATCACAAAATCTCCGCCAAAATTCTCAAGAGACAAAGAGGGGAAGGGATAAAATGATGTTACCGGATGTCTTGAAAGCCCTCCAAATTTAACGGGGATCAAGCGACCTACAAGGAAAAAGGGGGCAAAACACACACGCAAAACACAAAAATACGACACAAGGACACAAAAGAAGAAGACACAAAAGGAAGTCTTTTTTGGTTTTTTAAGAAAATTTTCAAATTTTTAGGATTTTGTTTTTTGAATTTTTTCGAAAAAAACAACAAAAATAAAACTAAACTAAACTATGATATCGCTCTCCCACACTTAAACCGAGCACTGTCCTCATGCTCGATCGGTAGTGTGTGGAAGACACTAAAAAGAAGAGAAAAAGGGAAAATAAAGCTAAAAATCAAAAATGAAAGTGAAGAAAAGGTAGAATGTGCCAGGTCGGGGTGTAATCAAGTCATCAAGGGCCGAGACGAGAAAAGATATGGATGGGGGAAGAAATAAAAAAGAAGAAAATAAAAGGAAATGGGAGGGGAGGGCTAGGTGTAATCAAGTAACCTAGTCCTTATTCCGCCCGAATCCGACTAAATTCTACCAAAAGCAAAAAAAGAAAAAGTGAAAGGAACTTGTCAATTTTGATTTTCCTAATGATTCTCGATGTAATCACGTCATCGAGAATCGGGAGCAAAGATCACAGAGGCCCCGAGGGCCACCATGACACCAAAAGGATAAAGGGAAGGGGAACATACAAAGAGAGACTAACAATAAAAGACGGAAAAGAAAGGAGAGTCGCCTACCAAACGGTTAGCAACTCAATCATCTCCATCGTCTCAATGATCGTTATCGGCACCTTGCTTGTCTTCATCATCGTTATTCCTCTTCTTCCTAAATGTAGTCTCATTTGGAGCATCGAGCTTGCAATGGTGTAATGAGGTTAGGATTTGAGGGGAAACTCGGTGTATAGTGATGAGAAGATGAGATGAAGGTGTATAATTGAAGCATAGGGATGAAATGATAGTGGCAAAGGTGAGTAGGGAGGTTGGGAGGGGGTATAAAGTGGTGGGGTGGGGCTTAAATGAAGAGAAGAAGGCGAAGACCACCGAAGGGACCCCTTCCCAGTCGGGAACACATCTTCCCGATTGGGATCTTGTCTTCCCGGTCGGGAAGCTCACCCTTCTGGAGCGGGATGGCCTCACAGTGAGCTATCTTTTGGAGCACAACTCGTCCCGGTCGGGAAGACACCCATCCCGAGCGGGATGCTTCTCTAGCTCTTCATTCCCCTAGAATCTACCAAGTCTTCCACCCTTAGAACACTACCAACTACAGGATACAAATCCCGTACCCAAAAGCTTATAAAAAGCTCAAAAACCGACTTCCTTCACCAAGCTTCAAACTCATATCATCCAACAACTCTTCAAAACTCATCATCTTCACTTCAAACCTATCAAGTAAGCTCAAAAATTTCCATTAAAACTCCCTCCCTCACATCGCTCATCAAAATACCAAACGACAAGAATTCCACAAAACACACAAATCCTAGAATCAAACTCACAAATCACACAAATACAACTACAAAAACTCAAAAGAAGAGGAAAGAGATATATACAACACGACGGTTCTTGAGGAACTCCGTCAAACCAAGGATGGTGAATTCTTCATTCATTTTCCGTATAACTGCACACAACTCCATAGCCTTCAAGGGCACGGAGCAACAAGTTGAAAGCTCTTGAACAATCTTCATTAAAGCACGAGGAACACCCACATACACTCCAAGGTTCTTCATAACCTTGTCTCGACGTTCCCGGGGCACCCCGATCCACTATGTTCAACGGCTTGAACTTGTATTTGCAATCTTTTAGGATATACCCAAACTTCCATTCCTCTTCATGGGGCCTCAAGGGAGGCTCAACTTTCCTCTTACAAAGCAACTTGTCTTCATTGACATTGGGAGGGCATTCATCCACCCCAAGCTCAAAAGCATCATCATCTAGCACATTATTATCATGGAGAGATTTGGAACTCAAGCAAGTGAGTTCACTCATCTCCAAGCTACTCTCTAGTTTGTCACAATCAAGCTTATCAAGGTTCTTCAAGTTTTCACACAAGGTAGCCAAATTGTTTACCTCATCAAGCTTTTCACCCGACTCATCCTCTACCTTGATGTCTTTGACGACATGGATCATATGACATGATTCTTCATTTGTAGGCTAGGTGTTGCCTTGAAGGTCAAACACAAGCTTCTCGTCGCCTAACTCAAAAGTGATCCTACCCTTCTTGACATCGATCAATGCACCGGCGGTGTGTAGAAATGGTCGTCCGAGAATAATAGGGGTGATTGCATCCTCCGGCATATCAAGTACAAGGAAGTCAACCGGAATGAAGAATTTCCCGATCCTTAACGGCACACCCTCCAACATTTCTAATGGTCGATTGAGTGAACGATCCTCCATTTGGAGTGTAATCGAGGTACACTTGAGCTCTTTCATTCCAAGTTGCTCACAAATAGAATAAGGGAGAATGCTTACACTCGCCCCTAAATCACACAACGCCCTCTCGATCTTCATATTTCCGATGGTGCATGGAATTGAGAAACTACCCGGATCCTTGAGCTTAGGTAAGGTGGAGCCTTGAATAAGTTCACTCACCTCTCTTGTAAATGCTATTGTCTCTTCCTTGTCCAAGGATCGTTTCCTAGCCAAAACTTCCCTCATGAATTTTCCATAGGCCGGGACTTGGGTAATTAGCTCGGTGAAAGGGATGCTCACATCTAATTTCTTTACAATATTGACGAGCTTGTCAAATTGAACATCCGCCTTTGTCTTCAATTGCCTTGATGGGAATGGCAACTTGATGTTGATCTTGTCAAGTTCATTAGGCTTGGATTTTTCATTTGACACCTTCTTCTTTGCTTTACTTTCTTCTTGGGGTGGAGGAGGCTTGTCTTCAATCGATTTTTCAATTTCCCATAAGACTTGCTCTTCCATGAGGTTCCCCAAATTTTCATTGCCTTGATATGGAGATTCCACTTCTTTCATAGGTTCATGTTCATTAGGAAACAAGGGAGAATCATAGGATTCACCACTCCTCAAGGTGATGGCGTTCACGGTTTAAAATTTCGATGGTACACCTTGAGGAGGTAGTTGACCCTTTTGCCTTGAAGAACTACCCGAAGCAACTTGAGCTAGTTGGGTTTCGAGCATCTTCACATGAGTACTTGTTGCCTTGTTTTCCCTTTGAAGTTGAGCATAAAGTTCTTGTTGGGTTCTTTGCATCTCCAATTGACTCCTTTGCATCTCCAACATTGTCTTTTGCATATCAAAATCCCGAGGCGGAGATTGATTGTTATGTGGAGTATTAGTGAGGGTTAGGGGAAAACCATAGTCATGAGTTGGAGATCGACTCCTTGGCTTGTTGTCTTGTTGAGCATTTTGAAGTCCTTGTTGGTTTTGGAAGTTCCCTTGGAACCCTTGAGAATTGCCTTGATTTAGGCCTTGGAGATTACCTTGATTGTGATTTTGGTAACTTTGGTTGTTGTTTTGAAACCCTTGAGAGTGTTGGTTTCCTTGGAAACCACCTCGATGATTGAATTTCCCTTGATTTTGGAACCCTTGATGATTGTTGAAGGCACCTTGGTTATGGTAAGTATTTTGCTGTTGGAAATTGTTAAAAGGCCTTTGATTGTCTTGATAACCTTGGTAGCCTAGTTGTCCCTTAAGGGAGGAACAACATATGGTAGACGGTGTTGATGTTGAGCTTGTTGTTAGGAAGCTTGGAACATATGAGGATTTGACACATTTTGAGCTTTGTAAGTAGAGTATGTGGTACCTTGCTTGTATGCTTGATAAACATTCACTTGCTTAATGCTACTTCGACAATGTTGAGGCTCATGTCCATATATCCCACAAATCTCACATATCACATAATAAGAGGTAGGAGAAACCACTCCCATAGCATTAACTTGATGGATTGATTGTTGGTTGGAGGAACTTGTGCTTTGACCTTGTATAAAGTGACCTTGGAGCTTCTTGTCAATGGCATTCATGTGGGTCTTCAATTGTGCCCCAAGATCGGCACTAAGTTGTGTGATTGCATCAATCTCATGCCTTCCCCCTCTATTTGCCTTTCTAAGCCTAGAATATTGAGAATTATTGACTGCCGTTTCTTCAATCCTAGACCAAGTTTGGTCATCATCTACCTCGGTAAACCTTCCATTGGAACCCATGTTGAGTATGGCCCTAGAATCTTCATATAACCCATTCCAAAATTGTTGGACCAAGAACCAATGGGACAACCCATGATGGGGGCAAGATCTAACCAAAGCTTTGAACCTCTCCCATGATTCATAAAGGCTCTCCTCATCCCGTTGTTGGAAACCGGGAATGGAGGCCCTTAGCAAATTTGTCTTCTCGGGAGGGTAGAAGTTTTGATAGAACGCCAATGCAAGCTTCTTCTAAGTATCGATCCCCATGGTCACCCTATCGAGACTCTTGATCCATTGCTTAGCTTTTCCAATAAGAGAGAACGAGAAAAGAACCCATCGAATTTGATCTTGAGTAATCCCGGTTTGAATAGCATCACAATAATCAGGAAATGTCTCCATATGTTGGTGCGGGTCTTCGGTAGGCAAACCACTAAATTGATTTCGCTCCACAAGTTGAATGAATTGCGTCTTGGCCACAAAATTTCCGGCATAAGCGGCCGGTAGAGTGCTCGGTCCTGGCAAGACATCCTCGGTGAAAGTAGAGTAAGATGAGAACTTGGGCATGTTTGGATACAAGGGAGATGACGGTGTTGATGGTGTTGATATAGATGTTGAAGGTGAACTAGGTGAAGAAGAGTGATAGATGTATCAAAGGGATTGATGAAGGTCCCTTCGGTGGTCTCTCGAGGTGCTTCGTTTAAGTCAAATCCTTGAGCTTGCTCTTCAATGTTAGTGCTAGTACCCGGTTGAGAATTTCTAACTCGATCAATTGTTCGTTGGCGAAAGGCTCTAAAGAGTCTCTCCGGCTCTGGATTGAAGAGAAAGAAGTCGGCTCTCCTCCTAGGCATGCACTACACACTTGGAACAAACGTGAGAACACCTAATGCTTTATGGGCACTAGGTAGAGACAATAAACGCACACAACAAAAGACAAAGAAAGAAAAACACACAATAAAAACAAGGACAAAAACAACAAAATATGCAAAATGGATAAAAGAAGAACATAAAACGGTAACTAAGTCAAGCAAATAAGCAAACAAAGTCTAAACATGCACCGTCCCCGACAACGGCGCCAAATTGATGGTAGGGATTCGCCGTGTATCCTACCGATCAAATAAACCAACTAATCCTAACAAGTAGCTAGAGAAGTCGGGTCGATCCTCGGGGACGGAAAAAGGGTCTAGATAAGGTTTTACCTAAATACAAGACTAGGTCACAAGGTCACAAAGAATGATAACTAAAGAGAATTGATTACCAACACAATCACTAGGCTAGGAAATAAGGATAAACAACTAAAACAATGAAAGGAAGCTATGATTATGAATAAACTAGGTATGACAAGAACTAAATGAATCAACTAGAACTAAATTCAAACAACAAACTAGAAGAATAATAACTAAAATTAAGAAGAAATCAAATAGGGTAAAAGTAGGGTTAGGTCGGGTTCATAGGTGTATTAGGCTAGTGGGGAAATTGAGGGTGTAGGTTTCACCGAGTCACTAAGGTAAGTCCGCGCTCTCGCGTCAAAAACAAACCAGAAATCTCAAGCAAGATATTACCTAAAACAAGAGAATTCAACCACTAATCAAGCATGAAACAAGAAGGAGGAAACTAGCAAGAGTAGTATGGCCACTACCACCCTAACAAACATTTCATCAAACACATGGCATGCAAGAATAAGTGACTAGCAACAAAGATTAAATCTTTACCCACAATCAACCCTAATCACCCATAATCAACACCTAATCCCCCTACTAACCCCACAAGAATCTACTCACACATATTCAAACTAAAACTAACACAAACAAGAGAAAACATCAACATAAGAACTAGAACATTCATAATGAAGAACAACAAGGATGAACAATGAACAAGAGATAAAGATTAAAACTTGAATAACAATGAAAGATTAAAGGAAAAGAGAGAAGGGTAATTATACCAAACTAGTAAGGAGAAAAGATGAAGACTTGTATTTAAAGAAAACCCAAAACCTCTACCAATGTTGTCAAGATTGGTAGAGTCTTCAAGAAATCCAATAATACAAGAATAACTATCTAGATTAAGCTAAGATTAGCAAAAGATTTAAGGAAAGATTAATGAAAAACTAAGCTAACGATGGGAGTTCTCTATCTAGGGTTTTGAATAATGTAAGGTGCTTAAAACAATACAAGAGGGGGTATATATAGGGTTTAACGAGCAAAGGAATAGAAGCGTCGAAGCGGGTGAGTAAGTGGGCCCTTCCCGGCCGGGAAGGTGATGATCCCAACCGGGAAGAGGTGTTCCTGACCGGGAAGGTCATGATCCCGACCGGGAAGGCCTGTCAGAGGCTGCTGTTCGTCGTCCTACTTCGTCCCGACTGTGATGGTCATGGTCTCGGCCGGGAAGGCCATGTAGGCTTCAAATATGGTCACGTAGGTCTCTACTTTCTCTCCCTAGGCTTCTTATCGACTCTCGGTGCTCGGGACTGGGCTCCAAGGTACTCGGGATCGAGTCTAAGTCATTGGCTTCATAAGCATCGGAAACGAGATGGGATCGTTCCACTTCTCCATGATGAACATTAGGAACCTAAAACAAGCTAGAAGAAGCGTAAGTAGACTCGAAAGCGCTCTAAAGAGAGATTTCACAGAAGAAAGTGGGACCAAAGATGTGAAATAAACATTACAAAACACACTTATCAGTTACTTTAGACATGTTGTCGGGAATGGATGGTAACGAGTCTCCTACCTTTGTTTTTGGAGGACTTATGTCTGGATGACAACATCGGTGACTTCGTGATAGCCATCGGTGCGGCTTCTAGGGGTCCTCCCAAGTCTTATGAACTCGATATGTGTATGAATTTGTATGTTTTCTTAAGATTTTTAGTTTTTAAATTAATTGGATTAGTTTTGTGTTTTCGTTTGGTGAAACGTTGACCTAGATTGACAAGTAATCACTTTGCATTTGTTTTAATTGGGATTTAATCGTGGTTTAGAATGTTTTGAGATGCGTCGGGGTTGCACGAGAGTACGAAAACAATTTTTTGGATTTTTTTGAAATGCGTTATTTCGAGCCGGGAATCGGATCAGATAGTACGTCGATTAAAAAGGTTTGATTCGAGACGTGCGAAATGTAAGAAGTTTAACACGTCTCGACTGAGCACGTTGGGAGACAAGTGTAGTTGTCTCGACATTCATGTTTAAAATGAGGCGAAAACAAAAAAGTTAGACCAATTTTGAAAAATAGTTAGGCCACTTTTTGTATATTCATGGCAATGCCGTACAGGGCTACAGACGCGAATTGACGATGTTGTTAAAGGCTACAACACGCCTAGGTGGGGTAGCTTATCCTCTTAAAAGAAAAAAAAATGAAAAGACGTCTAAGTCCGGTGGGTCTGACGGGTGGAATGTGCATGTTCGTGTGGCCTCGCAACTCTTGCACGGGTATCTCGGTTTTCGGAGAGGGTTTTAATTACTTCGGGAGGTTGTTCCCGATATCAGGGATGTCAGGTGGTGGTTATGTTGATAACATGGGGCTAATGTCTCGGTTTTTGGGCTGCTTGAAGGGCTGATGACTTGGGAACGGATGCCTGGGCTAAGGCAGTCGGGTTTCGGGTCGCCTGGGCTTGGGCGGTGGGAGGTTTGGGCGGTCTAGATCCCATTAATGGAAATTTTCGTAGTTTCCTAATTGTTGTGGGATTAGGGTTATATATACGGGTTATGGGTGCTTGTTTTAGACATACTAAAAATACCCAAAGAGTGCCTATATCTTCCTTGTATTGTTTTGAGTCATGTCGGGTTTCGGGGATCTCCTGACCGAGTGGGCGGGTTGTTTTAAGAAATGTGATCCCGAGGTTCACCCAAATGACGGCTTGTCAATGATTATAGCGTTGAGCCGAGTTAAGGTGTAGGAGAACTTCTTGTTGGCATGTTCTAAATTTTGGGACGTAAAAGTCCGGTTTTTGCTTTTCCAGCGGGTAAGGTTTGTCCTCTCCCTGAGTAGCTAGACATTATAGGTGGGTGGAGTTCGGTTCGACCTTGTGTGCCTTTGAGGGATGATGCTTTTGCGGAACGGTTTCGTCATTTTTTGGACCTTTCTACGTTGGAGGAGGCTAAAGTTTTCTTTGGGAGAGATGACATTGATCTAGAGTTGCCACTACAACAAATTCCTTGTTTTCTCGACGTTTTAAGAGCTTACTCTCGACAAATAAAAGCGTCAAGATTTTTATTCACGACGCTTAGCTAAAGCGTTGGTATTTGGGCCGTCAGTATTTCTTGACGCTTTTTTATGTCACCAATGTCGACACATTTAAGCGTTGAGTTCCATATTTCGACTCCTCTTAGTGTCACTTTTATTAACACAAATACGCTTCCTATTAAGTAGCTTTGACGCTTTAGTTAGTCATTATTCAATTTGGCACCAAATGGATTTCTTCATGAGCAAATATATCTGACACTAAAAAGCGTCAAAATTTATTTTTGAACAAATTTATTGTTGAGAAAGAGGACACATAAAAGCATCACAAAGCACAATATCTAGGAAAAAAAATTATGCTTTTTGTGTATCAAACAATTAAATCCTTGAAGATCAGTAAATTAACATTACATTATAAGAGTACAAAATATTACTACAAGGTAAAAAGTATATTGACATTTATAAGAGTAAAAAAAACAAATAGCATTACATTATACGAGTATGAACCTTATAATCTACACTCTTCCGAAAAAGACGGGAAATATATTCACTACACTATAATATAGTATAGGAAACAAGCAACATTTACATTACTTCAATCTCTTGCACTGTCTCTCTGATCTCCACTTCAAGAACTTTACTTGTCCGACTTGTACACGGGCATATTTTCTCAAAAATAGCCACCTGATACTTCAAGAATTGTGTCATTTACAGCTGCATTTGAGGCTAATTCCAGATGTTCTACATCCCAAAAGAGAGTTAATCATATTTAGAAACACATGACAAAGATAAGAATGTACTAACATTTTTTACAAATATAAAATCATTAATAATTTTTTTTTTAAAAAACATATGTTCAAAATTGAAACAGATTTACCTGTTTCTCAACTACTTGACATAATCTTGATTGTGTCTACTAGCTCTTAACTCTCATAATACTATAACTCTCATAATAATTGACGCAATTTTGATGGAGACTATAATACTATACAGTAACTCTTATCTCTCATAAAACACATAATAAAGTAATATCACAAAACCAGGTAAAAGATGGCTAAAATTATTATAAAAAATATATATATCAAAACCACCGGAAGCAACCGGCAAGTTAAATTATTGTACTAAACATACGTAAGAGTTTATCAAAATTACTTCACTTTACCTATACCATCTACAATGAGTAATGGTCAAGTTGATTATGCAAGATATTTGGGCCAATGACATTATATCAGAAGACTGCAAGCATGATGCATAGGTAAAATTAGTAGATACTCGGATCATGGAACATGAATGTACTTACATGTATACAACATAGCTGGATAACCCAAACAACACAGCGAAATGAAAGTCATTAAATTCTATGCAATATAATTACACAAAATAACCTCAATTTTAAAAAGCTTAGAAAATTAAAATAGTTATTCAAAAAAAGTTGAGAAGTACATAGTAGTTTGATTATCCTTACCATTAAAAAGATAGTTTGATTATCCGACTCGTTTTGCAACATGACTTCTAAGTGGGCCTGTATATAAGAATGGATGAACAAGTAGTATATCAGTTGTATTGAAACTTGGACATAAATTAACAAAAAAAAAAGTCCAAAAGTGTGGTTACATATACTCCGTACTAGGTAATATCATGCTCACTATAACATAGTGTTTCCTCCCAAGTTCATAGATTCAACTTAGTAACTGGAAGATAATACTCTGTACCAAAGACGTAGCTATGATCATTAACTAACTCACCTTTGGATCTCTCTAATTTAACCTTTATTCAACTCACTCTCTATAGTAACCTAATGGGAGTAAAATTATCTTAACTGTTAATAAAAAGGTTGACCTCACATCGTCAATTTCTACTTTCTAGATCATACGAAGTACTACGTATCATCATAATTCATGACCCTAACAATTATAGTAAGAGAGTAAAAGACATATTTATCCAAAAAAATGACAACTTTTGGAACCATCATGAAAACTCTCCTTCATCAATCAAACCCTTTAACAAGTAACAAAATTGCTATAGAGTAATTAAGGGTTATAATCTAAATTAATCAATCTCACCGACTAATCATATAACAACAAAAGCAAGGAAACAAATCAGAGAACAAATTACTCATTCTAAATAGAAAATCATGGATGCTTTCAAGTAGAAAGTTCGAATAAGAAATTAGAATGGACAAATCAACTTTAAATCTGAAACCTCTAGTAAATAAACAAAATCCTTACAATTATCCGTCTTATGATTAGGAGTAGAAAGGTATAACCAATTGAAGTGGATACTATAGGCTAATTTTCGGAACCTGAAATAGTTAGCAAGATGAATTTAGATTTATTCTTGACCAACTCGGTCAATTGAGCGAAAAAATAAAGATTAAAATGAACAATATATATGCAAAAGAAGGGTGACAATGATTGTAGTTACCTGAGATTATCAACAAATTAAATGAAGAACAAAATGAATAGCATGTGCGCAGTAGTATGATGGAGGCAAGGGAAGAATGAAGATGAAGATAATCTTCAGTGAAGGTAGAAGATGGATAGTTACTTAGGGTTTTAATTGGGAGTCAAAGGGAGGCATGAGATAGTTGGCCGGGTATGAAATGCGGAGTACTTTGGTAAAAAAAATGAATTAATTACTGAAATATTAGGTTATAAGGGTTGACGCTTCTAAAAGGGTAGACCTTAAAGCATCTAAAATATAAGGCTTTTGTTGTAGTGTGCTTTTTAGGACATTCTCACAGGTTGGTTCCTACGATATTTCAGCTCTAGCATGTAAGCAGGCTTTTAACATCGCGGTGGCTTGTTACTATCTCTTCGAATATGCGACAACGCGCGAGGGTTTGGGTAATCCTCGGGTTTTGGATGTTGTTATGGGTATGGAGCATGGGCGATCACCCTCTTTACTTATCTTGGGTGGGCTCATTCTAGGTCTTGACGCTCGTGCCCAGCTGCATCGGGCTCCTTTTCGGGGTTCTAGGATCATTTTGCAGGTATATATGGGGATATCATTTTTGTCGTTTTTTTGTTTTTGTTTTCTTTGTGGTTGGTTTGGTTTGAAGGCGTGACGTTTTGTTATGGTTTGTTCAGGTTTGGCTACAGGAGCGGCTTGGCTTGGTCGACCCTCCCCGGGCCGTCAAAGGTTATAGTTATAGGGGTTTCACGGGTCGGAAATTGGTGCGAGCATGAAGTGAGGGTCACACCGAAGAGGGGTGGCTTTCTTACATGGCTAAAGGGCGGTTGGTCATCTGGTAGACTGTCCCGTGGTGGGGGATCGATGAGCCTACCGGGTTTCCTTTCTTGTCCTCGACCCAGGCTTTGCTGATATTATCTATGAGGGATCCGGTTTATGTTTAAGAATGTTTATGAAGACATTCTTAAATTGTCGAATCAAATGGGCTTAAGGCCTACCACCTCGGATTTTACTAAGGACATTCTTAGGTTGGACTCGTGAACGAAGAATTCGTTCAGGGAGTTTAGGGTGTCTTGGGAACGGAAATTTTCCCGTTTCGTCGTCATAGAGAGCATTAGACTGACCGACATTACTTCCATCCGGCAGGGGGTTGTTGAACAACCGTAAGGACAGAGCAATTCGAAAGTTAGGAAGACAGCGACACTAGAGGATAAGGAGGCGACTCGAGGAAATGTCACTAAGCGCCTGACCAAAGACAGCGTTACCGATGATGAGACTCATGTTGAAGGTGCTAGTGATGAGACGAAACATGGTTGGCTGAGCTCGCCTTTGGCTAGGGCGGTGGAGGCTTGTATTATGAGGGGTCGATGGTGAAGGACCCGAACAAGCTTGCCCAGATGGCGATGGAAACAGGAAGTTGGACCGGTAGAGCCCAACCGTTTTGTATTATGTTCTATTAGTTGATATTATGTGGCGTATTAGTACTAGTTTTTTTTGCGGTGTTTTGACGTGTTGTCATTTTCCGAGATAGTTGATTCTCGTGTGTTTGATGTGATGGGCCCTGACAAAGGCTCGACTTAACCAATATTTTTTTTGTTAATGAGAAGTACATTTATTTACATTATCTTTTTTTGTGGTGGCTCGCGACTCGATTCTCCATTTTGCCCGGAGCGCCCTTTCGGGTTTTCAATCCGTCCTCAGCTCACCTTTTTTCTTATTGTTTTTTTATCTTTTTTTTTGGACGGCTCGGAACTCGATTCTTTATTTTGTCCGGAGCGCCCTTTCGGGTTTTCACTTCGTCCTCGGCTCGTCGTTTTTTTTAACGACGGCTCGCAACTCGTTTCTTCATTTTGCCCGGAGCGCCCTTTCGGGTTTTTACTTCGTCCTCGGCTCGTCGTTTGTGCTTCATCATTGGAATCACTGGTTAACCGGAGCGCGGAGAGAGGTTCTGGTTTGTATGTGAATCGAGTAATCGATTTCGGCATTCGGTTGGTTGTACCCGAAGAAGGGTTGCCTACGTATCCGTGTTTAGACGGAATCAAACCATGTTCATAGTTCTTTTAAGTGTGAGTGATTTTTCTTTAGACTTGCTATGCCAATTATCGATGCGATTTTTTTTTGCGCGAGTTTTTGCCCTTATTCGGAGATTACGATGAGGTTGTTAGGATTTTTATGGGTAGTATCGCTTGAGTTGGTCCATGTTGGTTGGGGTTGAGAACTCTTGACCGTCTAGGTCGGTGAGGATTACGGCACCCCCCGAGAGTATTTTCTTGACGAGGTAGGGGCCCGCCCAGTTTGGTTTGAACTTTTCTCTAGGGTCGACGGGAAGGGTTGCTCTAATGGATTTGACTACTAAGTCTCCCTCATGTATATTTCGGTATTTCACTCGTTTGTTAAAGGCTCGTTGTATACACTGTTGGTAAGCTTGCACGTTAGATAGTGCATTTAACCTACGCTCATCTAGGAGTACTAGTTCATCGTAACGTTTTTGGTTCCACTTTTCTTCGAGAATGCCGCTTTCGGCTAGTATCCTTAGTGAGGGTACTTCTAGCTCTACGGGTTGCATGGCTTCAGAGCCTTAGGTTAGGTAGTACGGTGTGACTTCGGTGGGTGTTCGGTATCCCCATAATGCGAAGGGTATTTTTCTTGGCCAATCCCGGTAGTTGTCTATCATTTTCTTAAGGATCGTGGTGATGGTTTTGTTTGCTGCCTCCACGGCTCCGTTTGTCTGAGGTCTATAGGGTGAGGATTTGTGTCTTTGTATTTTGTATTTGTCTAAGAGTTTTTGGGTATCGGGACTGAAATGAGCTCCCTGATCGCTGATAATTTCATGAGGTATGCCGTAGCGGCAGATGATGTTATTTTGTAGGAATTTGACTACTTGTTTGGAGGTTAGTAAGGTGTAAGAGGCGGCTTCTACCCATTTGGTGAAGTAATCGACGACCACTAGTATAAAATAGTGACCGCCGGTCCCGGATGGGTGTACTTTTCCTATGATGTCAATTCCCCAAGTAGAGAAGGGCCAGGGTGTGGCTATGGTATGGAGAGGATATGGCAGTAGGTGTTGAATGTTGGCGAATATTTGGCAATTGTGGCAGTGACGGACGTGACGTTGGCAGTCTACCTCTAGGGTGATCCAGTAGTAACCTAGTCTCATTATTTTTCGGGCTAATAGGTGTGTGCTCATGTGGGGTCCGCATTCCCCGTCATGTACTTCCTCCATGACTCTCTTGAATTGGGTTTTATTTATGCATCTAAGGAGGACTCCTTATGGGGTTCGTTTGTATAGTAGCCCTTGATTTAGGACGTAATGGGCGGCTTGTATTCTTAAGGCTCTTTTGTTCTTGGTGTTTGTGTTGGGTGGGTATGACCCGTCGGTTTCAAACTCCAGGATTGCCTTGTACCAGGGTTCTTCGGGGGTATCGTCGGTTTCGAGGTTATGGATGTAGGTCGGTTGTTCGCTTCTCTCTGCGCAGATAGGCATAGAGAAAAGATGGTCAGACATGTTTAGTAGTGAGGCTAGCAATGATAGGGAGTCAGCGAATTGGTTTTCTTTGCGAGGTATGTGTATGAACTCAATTTCGTTGAATTCCTGGGATATTGTTTCTATTTCGGTTTGGTATGGAGCTAGGCTTTCGCTATAAACCTTCCAGGTGCCCGTGGCTTGGTTGACTACTAGGGAAGAATCTCCATGTACTCTGAGGTTCTTAACTCCTAGAGTTACGGCGGCTTTTAGTCCTATTAGGCAGGTTTCGTATTCGGCTACGTTGTTGGTAACGGGGAAGTCTAGTTTGACTGATAGGGGTATGTGATCGTGTTGTTGTTTGGTTGGGGGGGGGGGGAACCAGTTGTTGGTTGAACTTAGGGTAGTTCCTAGTCTCTTTTTAAGGTGAAGTTGTAGTGGGCCGTTTGTTGTAGCCCTCGCGCTTTATTTAATTGTTATCGATAAATGGCACAACATCGAGTTTCGAGCGATAAACCAAGTTATTAAAAGAAGTCGAGCGATTGTCGAGGCGTGCTTGTAAAAGAAAAGTTATTCTAGTACCCGTGATTTTGTTCGACGGGGGGGGTCGAGCGATTGTCGAGGCGTGTTTGTAAAAGAAAAGTTATTCTATTGATAGAATAATAAACAGGCTAGGCACCCGTGATTTTGTTCGACGGGGGGGGGGGGGGGGGGGGGGGTAATAAACAGGCTAGGCACCCGTGATTTTGTTCGACGGGGGGGGGGGGGGGGGGGGGGGGGCGTTCCCTCTCACCTCCCTGACTCGATGCGTACGAGATGAGAAAGTGCTTATTATTATTTTAGGTGTAGGCCCTACAGGCGCACTAGATGTAACACCCCTGATTTTATAAATTAAATTAAAGTTATTTTCGTTTTTTTTTTATTTTTACGATTGAACTCGTAATTCTTAATATTATTATAAAATGAATTTATCGTTTAATCGTTTTAAACTCCTAAAATTCTATTTGACTTGGAAACTCTTCTTAGATTTAAAACATATTTTTATTTCTGTTTCGATTCATTTTATACATTTAATTTAATTCTTATCGAAAGTCTATTTCGACAATTTAAATTCTAAATTCTTTTTATTTATTTATATTTAAGCTCGAATTTTCTATTTTCGGCTCGAAGTTCATTTATATTAAGTTTCGTCAAAACATTTATTACATTTCCTCGAGAAATCAATTTAATTTACTTTATCGAAAATTTATCATTTATCAGGAAATACTATTTGATCGTCTAATTATTTATTTCTATCAGCTTCGTTTTCTTCTCGAGTACTTTATTTACTCATTTTATTTTATGGTCCGATTATTTATTAATTTTATTAACTCGTTTTAATTCGATTCGTGGGTCGGTTCACTTATCGTTACAGAATTCGTTTAATTCGTATTTCCGAACCGATTCATTTAATTAATCCCAACAACATTCAACCCACTTGTTTAATTTCCTATTCTCACATATATGTTCAGCCCCCTTACTCCTTATTACGTTGCCTTGATTCTTTTTCCCCTCTTTTCTTTTGACTGCTTTCACTCCCCTGCCATCCACCGCTTCACTTTTCATCTCCCCCTCTCATCCTTTTCCTTCCCTGTCAACGCCTCACCACACCTCCTCTTCCATTTTTTTTCGTTCTCCTCCGCGCACCAAACTCGGACGCCCTCACTTTTTCATTATCATTACTATTTGAAGGTTTGGAGCCTGAAATAGTCGGACGGGCCACTGCGTTGAAGTTATCGACTCGAACTTCGATTCAAGGTAACTTTCGGACGTTACTCAATTTTATATCGTATGTTTGAGTAGTAGTATGTAGTAAATAATTTAACTTCGGTTTTTTTAATTTTAGCTATTTATTATTTGCTAAAAATATTATTTTAAATTGTGTACCTTATATATATTTTACAAGTTTTCGATATCGTTTTATAAATCGTTAGTAATTTTAATTATTTACGATCGTTATAATATTTTGTTGGTTATCGTGACACTAGTAACTAAATAATGTCAATTTCATATTTTAGTTATATTTCGTTAATTTAAAATTTTCACTCAAAATCGTATTTTTATGTTTTAATCAAAATTTGTATACTTGTTAATAAATTAATTTTCGTTTTACGACTTATTCTAATAAATGAGAAAATAGTTGATTTTGTTTAAAATATATTTTTAGCCAAGACTATTTTCACTAATAATTTCCTATTTGTTTCCGATTGACTATTTTATTAAAATCCATATTATTTATTAATAAAATTTATCTGTTAAAAATAATTTGAATTCTTCGTCAATTTCATTTAATTTATAAAGTTCGTCGACTCAATTAATTTTGATATCATTTTCTTAAAACATCTCTTTTCTAAAATTTATAGTTTTAACTTGATTTCCTAATTATTTATAAAATACTATAAAATGACTAATTATATTTTATTTATAGTTTGAGTAACGAATTTAGAAATATATTAAAGTTACGATAACGACGATAATAATAAAATATTAATTTCGTTAGAAATGCTATATTTATATATTTCACTTATTTCAATCACTTACGTATTTTCTATAATAATATTTCTATTTTAAGTAAGTTTCTATTTATAGAAACTTTTCCTTTTAATATAAGATGTTTATTCCTTTTATCCTCATAATGATTATATTTTTTGTTAATATCGATAATGGCTTGTTTTGGAGTTATGGAATAAGGACAAGTGTTAGGTTAGAGTAATATATTCTAGGATTTACGGTTTTGCCATCAACTATAAGGCTAGTGTATCAGGAATCGGTACATTGGTTGTTGAACTGGGCAGCTATCCCGGGAGTCGTGTACATTTTGACCTTAAGCTTAGACCTCGCAGTAAGTCGCCGTCATAAGTTGACCTGGGTGACAGGTAATCCCAGGAGGGGTGTGCATTGTCTTAAACTAGGGCCACGGATTTATAAGTCGCCACTCTATTATGGTTGAGTAGCCTAGTTAGAGACCGAAGTTTGATTTGTTTGAACTAAGTTCTCAAAGCTAGTTTTAGTATTCTCCTAGTGAAAGTCTAGCCGTCTACACTAAACCTATCCATAACGCCATTTGAATATTTTTATTATTATCGATACATTTTGGTTTGCAGGGTGGCAAATATTTGAAGTTTTCTTCTGAAAACTTGTTTCGATTTTATTGTTCCAATATTTTACAAGTTTTCTCCGAAATCTTATTTTTATTATATCTTTTAATGTTTTCCATTTTAACTATTTTGATTTACTAACACTATTATTTTTCCATATGATATAATATGGCTGGGAGAACGTCCGAGTTACTCCCCACTGACGTGGCTGTTATGTTTATAACATGGCAGGTATTTGCTGCTGGGTTTTGGGTGTGAGCTAGCGAGTAGCGTGGATCCTACTCTTCTTCATTCTTGTTTATTTACGGATTTTTGTAACCCTATTTGGAGAATTTTTTTATTTTAGCCCATTTGTAAAAAGTGGCCTCTGTATTGACTGACCGTTCTTTTATTAAAATATAGAACATCAGTGTGTTTTAATCCCAACTCTACAGTGTTTCCGCCACTGTATTGCATTAGAATTTTTAGGGGATTACACTAGACTTTGACTAAGACTGGCTTCACATGTCCCTAGAAGAACCTCCGTTGGTTGGATTCTCGGCGCTGATAAGAGTCGCCTTCTTGGTGGGTTTGGTATCGTGAACCAGCCCTCCTCCGCAGACATCCTACGGGGACATAGACTCCCTTGTCGATCAGGTCTTGCACTTCATGCTTGAGCTCAGTGCACATTTGTGTCTCATGCCCCCGACCCTGATGGTATAGGCAATAAGCACTCGGATTCCAATCTGCCCCTCTTTTCTATGGGCGGATCTGGAGTAGGTCCTACTGGCCACAGCAACCAGGCTTCTTGTAGCTTCCTCAGGGCTTCGGCATAGGACTCCCCTAGCTTAGTGAACTGCCTAAAGGGTCGGCGAAGGGTTGGGGGTTCGGTGGGATGTGCGAACTTGGCTTATTCGACATATGAATCTCCACTGAGTACCAGTTCTCGCCCCACTGTTCTTTCGTGGGGTTTCCTCCCGGCCTCTTTTAGGGTCTCGGAGCGACGCCTGACGTCGTGGATGGAGGAAGAAATTCATGACACGAGTCCTAGGATACCCCGGACCACGTTCATCAGGGTGTTGAGTTGGTCGATGCTACTTTCATTGCCATTTGATGCCATTTCTGGGTCTGTGGAATGGAACATGAAGATGAGGTTGGACCCGTCGGACGGCCTAGAGACTCGAGGAGTGCTCGTGATCGAGCGACGCAGACGCGAGACCCTTGATTTGCGCGTGTTTGCGGCCATCGGATTAGGGACTCGGGTGCTTTAGACTCTCGGTGTGTTGGTGGACCGAGACGACGAAAAATATGTTTCTAGAACGAGATGATTTGACACAGATCTCGGAAGTGAGATTAAAGAGGACTTCTCGGGATGAGACGACCAAAAATATAAGACCTCGAGTAGAGGCGAACCTAGTAACTAACACATACAGTCAATCTCACGGTTGTACGAAGTAATAAGTTGATCGCGATACCGCTCATGATCAAGGAGTTTTGATGCGTTTCTTTTTGAAAACGATCGAGCTTTCGAAAAGAAAACCTTTTTCCTACGATAAAAAGGAGGTTTGTAAAATTGGTGTGACGATGTGACGTGAAGATGTGTTGCTACGTGTGCGTCGGGAATTCGACGGTAGCGAAAGTGCAAGTGGTGATTTTGCAAAAGAAGCGCGGTCTAAAGGAACCGGTTTTGAAAGCGTGACATTGTGCTTTTATCGAGACTACTAATGATCAGCCAGTTCGATTATTGTGGTGTAGACTGTGCCCGTGACGGGCCGTGATGTCTCGTGATGGTGCTTTTGAAAATGTGAGAAAATCCTTACTATCGAATTTAGGTGGTAATTTTTTTTAGAAAGCTTTTAAAATGTGTGGCCACATTTGTCCGTCTATCGATTTGAATTTCGATGGTAGTGTCGGTGTGTAAAAATGTTTTGTGAATGTGACCGTTTCGGATTCCTTGACTTCATTAATTGAAGCTTTGGTCGTGTTAACGGTATGTGCAAAAATAAAATGTAACCGCTTAAGGTGCCTCGGTCTCATTGATTGGGAATTTGACATTTATTTGCGGCTCTCGTTGTTGTTGGAAAACTACGAGTTTTGCATTGGCCAATGGTGATGGCTCTAGGAAAAAAAGTTTTTTTTTGAAAGTAGTGAGTGTAAAATTTGCCATGATGGCGGCATCTAAAACGGTTTTTTTGGAAATTACGATTTGACCGGAGTATCGGTGTACAAAAGGTCGTTTTGAAAAGAAGAGATCTTTTTCGAAAACGGAGTTGGGTGCGGTTGAATATGTTGGCATGGTTGAATCTAGATTTTAGTGTTTTATTTGGGTTGTTCAAACACGCTACACATAACTAGGAATGCGTACACTCATGCAGGATGCAGACACGGGTAGGTTAGGGGAGGCTACCGCTCACAAACAGTCTTTACTTAGGTGACGACAGGTCATCCAGGGAGATGGGTGTCGTACCGTCCGTTCAGAACTACTCGTTTAGTATATCCGCGGGGTGCGCGTTAGGTGGCCGGAGCGTCAACCGAGGATCTCTCCGCGTGTCCATAAGGATCTTACCGCAAAGAGGTCGATTGGTCCTGATATCAGTTAGGGTGAGTTTTTTAGGGCCAAAACCTATAGTGACCACAACTAGGAACTAGGAAATGAGCTTCACCGACCTCGTTCGAGTTATACCACCGCTGGAAACTTGTTTCCAATTCCCTCAGTGAAGTCGCCAAACTCTGGACGTCCATCCGCACCGCCCGGCGCCGCGCGCGCGCCCGCTCGGGACCTACCCAGTTTCCAATCGTGGCGGCCACCCATGCGGCCCCCTTCCGGTCGGGGGCCGATCCGATCTCGCGTTCGGGGTGAAGTTTCAGACCTCGATTCGGATGACGATTCAGACTTGTACTAGACGGGCGCGAGCGCCCGTGTTTTCGTTGTAATCGACCGAGTCGTGGTTGTAAATGTTTAAAGGCCGATATGTTTGGTAAGGCGACTTTTTTAGTGAACCGAATTTGTTGCCGATTTGTGGAGTCGCCACCGAGTCAATTATGGGGACTTGGAAACCGTTCAAGTCAACTTTGATCCTTAGTCAGCTCAAAGCTGAGGGGGCACGAGACCTAAAGATAAAGACTTGTACCCTTAAGCACTCCATGCCTGGAATGACTCTCATTGCCAATGGTTTCGGGCATCCGGAAGTTGTCGAGTCTGAGTAAGGGGTGAAGGTACGTATTGGGAAGCCAATGTCCACTAGACGTGACACCCAATCCCGCCCGCACGTAGCGGCCTCTACTAATCAATCGGTGGGCTGATAACTTCGTTCCTTTGTTGTGGCAGAAATACTGTAACATCCATTGATTTAACCCTATGCCTTTTGCTATGTCGGTTGTTTAAGAACAAGTAAGTTTTGTCGTCGAAGTAGTTGTGTTTACATTCTTTGCATGCGATTTCATGTGACAAGCAGGCCATGAAAAGATGCACATAGGAGAGTAGAGAGTACTAGTATTATACGTATTAGCAAATCAGTTTTAACGTGATAATACAGATATTAATCATTCTCGTGGTATACCTTACCCGGTATTCTGCTTAAGATGCGTCAAATCGGTATTAATAGGGATGCATCGAAGCATGCATGACGAGCACCGGGACTAATACGGAACTCGACCATCGCTTTGTTCAGTTTTAGATTATTTACGTATTGATTTCCGTGTTAGGTGATTTAGCATGCGATTATTAGGTCATAAAAACAATAAATCATACGAAAACTGTAAATACGAACGTAAGTAAATCACGTAGTGAGGTGTTGCACCCTCGGAGTATACGCTAAACGGGACACGTTGCATAGATAGTTGAGAACGGGTCTTGGAACTACTCGGGTCTATTTAGGGTATTTTAGTTTACGGTTGAAGTTGGGACGTTACGTGTTTTAGTTCATGTTACGGACCTAGTGTTCAAGTTTGACATTATCGTAGTGCATAATGAAAGTGCAAGGATGTAAAGTTTTGTTTAGATGACAACCTAGTGACGATTCGACTTCGAAGGCGGATCCTCCTAGCTTGTCTGGTGATTTCGGCAGAGCTCCATTACCGTTGGCCCCTCCAGCGGCTAATCCGGCAGATCGAGCTCCGCTGCTATTTGCTAGTTCTACGGCTAATCCGGCAGAACTCCGTTTGACTCGGGGTGACTAGTCGAACACAGGCACCTCGGGATCGAGTGGAGTGCTCGAAGGTGAGGAGTAGCGTCAATTTTGCTTTATCGGAACTACGATCGAGTGGATCGTTTGCCTCGGGTGTCTGAGTGCGAGTCCTTAGCGAGAAACTCCTAATGAGTGAAGAGGGAAGACAGAATGAATTGAATTGTGTCGAATGAAGGGGGTGGAGGGGGATATTTAGAGGTATTTTCGGCTCTCGTCACTCGGATGGACGCCTGAGTTCAGGCGCACCAAAACTCAGGCACCTGGGTTTAGGCGTGTGAAGACTTAGGCGCGCAAGGTGAGGCGCTCAGGATTTTGAAGATACGATTTTGATACTTTCCAAAACCGATAAGTGCGCGTATTATACATGTCTTGGGGATTAAGTCTTCCCCCCTCTTGACCTAGCGTCGTTGCGCCTAGTGGGCCTCGAGTGTGCGTCTCGAGGTTCGCTTGGCGCGATGCTGACTCGGTTCATGTTTCAAGACCGACTCGGGGTCCCGGTGTTGGGCACTTCTGCAGCTACCAGGTCCAAATCTGGGTGTCTACACCCACTCGATCGAGTAAGCTTGTGAACCGGCCACTCGATCGAGTGCACTTACACCACTCGATCGAGTGACCCTAAACCGGGGTCTTCCTTATAAATACCCCATCATCACACATTCATTGAACAACTTTTCAGAACTTTTTATCACCTTCAACCCATCACATTTTCAGCCACATTCCAACCTTCAATCATCACCATCTCGATACACACACACACACACACACACACACACACATACATACATACAACCAATCCCGAGATCAAAACTCATCAAAGACCGAGCCCTCCCCAATCATACACACCATAACTTGCCTACATATCTCGACGCTCCTGCGCCTTTGCCGCTACTAGACGAGTCGTATTCCGTGACTAAAGCATGTAGGTTGATGGTGTAATTCAAATCCCGACATCCTTTTCTTCCTTCACCTTTTTCGTTTATTTTTATATATATGTACTATTATTATTAGTCGATATTAACGACACTAACATTTTATTTCCTCGTTACTAACATTTTAATTTTGCTACTAACATTTTATTTACGTACTCTAACCACTAACATTTTCTTTTATTTATTTACAGTTCGTTATACCAATAGTATCGCGTATAATTATATAACATATAAATCATTTTCGGATTGAACGTGTTTAACTACGATTCCCGCTCCAATTCCGTTTAATCCTATTTACAAGTCGTAACGGTGGTGGCGCCCTTTCGAGGAGCGCCGCCCTAAACACTTAAGGGTGTAACGCGATCGTGGGTAATACGTAGTTAAACACGTCCGATGCCATTTTCGAGATTGGTACGAAAACCGTTGATGCAAAATCGAACATTACGTAATCCGTAAGGATTAGTAATGGTATCGTGACGCGGAGGGAATTAATTTCGTCCTAATCAAATTCAAACGATTTTACAACACCTTTTTCAAAATCCCCGATACCGGTCTCGTAATCATAAAATACATGTTACGAGTACTGAAAATCGAGTTGAATATAAATTACGTCATATTTTTATTTAACTCGGTTAGTTATCGATTTTAAATAAAATAAATTCGGAGTTACCTCCTCACGAATTTTGAGCATCGACTCAAACAAGGGGCACTTGATCAAGTGCCATAGCCCACTCAATCGAGTAGCACCCCAAAACAGAGGCAGGGGGTCTGCAATAGGGTCACTCGATCGAGTACCTCCTATGACTTGATCAAGGGGTGCCTTTTATGCTAGAGCGCGAGTCTCCTTCATCATCTTAGCCTCGTTAAATATTTTTACGACTTCGGTCGTCACCTGTAAAGACCATCACGTGCCTACATTTTCAAAACCATGCATTGCATTAGCTATTCTAATCCGTTCATTATTACCATTATTATATCATTATTTCGACTTTACTCGTTATTTTGTTTTGTCCGGGTTGTATTTCCGCCCGTGTAACTTGTAACCTATTCTCGTTTTGCTTTGCTTTATTTGTTTGCGATTTACCGTTTTACAAATGAACTTCACATGCTAAACCAATTTGACGTGAATTAAATGCATTAAAATGACGTAGCAACTTATTCAATTTTTATATCTCGTAAAACGTTGTTTGCTTAACATTTCACCGAATCACTAGCACGCGTATTAAAAACTCGAACGATATCTTAGTAGAGGCCGCTAAGTGCGGGCGGGGTTGGGTGTCCTTTGTGGGCTTCCCAACACGTACCCTCACCCCTTACTCAGAACCTCGGTTTTCGGATGCCCGAAACCGTTGGCGCATGAGAGTCACTCGATATACGATACCCAAAAATTTGGCATCGGTATCGTAATGCAAAGGGACGAACCCCACAAGCTTTAGTACGAAGTGGGCCGTACTTTGTGTACGGTCCACCGAATTATAGAGTGGGCTCGAATGGGCCCGAACTCCCAGAAAGTTCGGTGGCGATTCCAACTTCGATTCAAATTTCAACCCGAGAACTATCTCACATGGGAAACATTTCGCCGCGCAAACCTGCACGTGGTCGCGTCGGGGTGGACCTATGTCATGTCCACAAATACTTACAGCTACGACAATCTCGAAAGAACCGAGTTATTTCTCACGGTATGCGTCCATCATGGACTGCCCTAGTGGATTCGGACTTGTCACGTTCGGTGATGGGAAGGGAGACACAATAGATGACAATGTACTTTCCCAACACAGTATTATCTAAACCAACCATTTCGCCATTATCAGCCCTCACCAAGTAATCCGTCTCACCCTTGTTCGACAATAATGATAACACATCAATATCCGAGCCTTGAAGTTTCTTGGGAAAGGAAAAACAATGGGTAGTATTTCCATAGTCACACCTGCCCTTAATAAACCAATCAAGGTCCTCCTCTACTTCATCCACCTCCTTAAACACCTCATCATCATCTTCCACACTTAATCTACTGAGTTCATCCCTCACAAACTTACACCTTTTTAAACCACAGAGTCCCATTGAAGTGTTGCGCCTTTTCAAACCACGAAATTCCATTGAAATCGACATTCGTAACCTAGGTTTTACAGTATAATTGTCCCTGCGTTCGTAACAAAAGATAGGGCAAGAAAGTAGTAAAATAATATTAAAACTACAATAATAAGGCATAAATTAATGTAATTGCTAAATTGTACCCACCTTTTAATAATTCATACCCAAATTTTCATTATTTTTCTCTTCACTACCTTTTTCTTAGACTCATCCCCTCAAAACCTAACAAATTGTTTCTCAAAAACTAAATTATTAGGTAACTTTACAATTACGGTTCATAATTCACATGTGAGACAAGTAATTTTCTTATTTTTTTTAATAACTCCACTTTTTAATATACTTATTGGAAATAATCTTATTGATTAATTTTGTATTCAACTTCTTTTTGAAACCCTAATTTTGTATTCAATTTCTAATTAAGCCCTAACAAATCGTAATTCATATGTGACACAATTAAGTGGATTATTTTTATTAATAATTTAATTTTTAATATAATCTTATATTATTGATTTTTTTTCTAATTAAACCTTAATTAGGGTGGTTGGAGGTAATGTGGTCGAAATGGTGGTTAGATGGTTGGAGGTAAGGTGGTGGAAATGATGATTAGGGTTACGACCACCAACGATAGGTGGTCAATTCATTGATAAAAATTGAAAAAGAGGAAAGTAGAAATTATGGTGGTGAATTGATTGGAGGAAAAGAAAAATCTGGATCCTCCGTCCCACATGTTTGTCCCACTCCCTGTCCCACCCACTAAAAACATGACACGTAGCACACAAAAAAGCTGAAGGAAAAACATCACGTGCTACCCAACTTTAACTTCAACTTCATCATCATCACATACCACTCACCATTAATGACCGCCACCGCTTTCTCTCCGACCACCAATAGTCCATCCATCCCCAATAATTCACATCTACCAAGCCAACCTAGCACAACTTGGAGCATTCCCGTCGAACCACAGGTGCGACCACCACGATGCTCAATCTCGCACCAATCTCACAACTCACGCACCCGTACGCTCACCATGCGCAACTACAATTTGAGGCACCAAGTAGACGCCTCTAATTAACGCACGAGTAACCCACGATGGCTACAGGCCATCACAACTCGTCGCACCAACGTTTGTGTCCCGTCGTCGTCACCTATGACGATCTTCGTATCTCCGAGATCCAACTACAACCACCAATCGTCCACTTTCTCACACCGTCACTGTCGTACTCATCCCCACATACCCAAATCACCTTGGAGCAACCATAACTCTTGCTCTTCTCACCTCACAGTCGTTCTTCTTTATACCGCCCTCCAATCCAACGGCCTACGTATGTTCATCGACAGTGATGATGTTGACGTAGAGAACATGGAAGCCATTGATGCCTCATAATATTGTCGTTGCTGCTCTTCAAAAGTTTAAGATTTGAGAGAGAAGAAGCGAAGATGCACTCTTTTGTTTGTCACGTTATGTTTTTCCTTGAGCTTTATTATTTGCTTCGTGTCATGTTTTTAGTGGGTGGGACAGGTAGTGGGACAAACATATGGGACAAAGGATCCGGATTGATTATTTGCTACTATTCATGTTTTTAGTGGGTTAGACAGGTAGTGGGACAAACATCTGAGACAGAGGATCCGGATTGGGATAATTTACTTTAGTTTATAGTGTTATGAGGTTTTTAAGACTTAAAAGATTTTAATTGATATCTAAGAACAAATAATTAGTCTTATTTATGATATAGAAATTTGTCACCTTATTATAATTTGTCTTTAACTTTGTAGTCTTATTAAGACCTCTTTAAACTCAAAGATTTTAAAAACAAATAAAAAAAGATTTGTTGGTTGATATTTAAAAACAATGAGAATTGCTTAAGTTGGTTGATGTCTAAGGAATTTTTTATTAGTTTATTTATAATATAAAATTTTATCACCTTATTATAATTTTTTATTTAAGTGTATAGTCTTAACAACTTTTTTATTTAAGTGTATAGTGTATAGACTCAAAAGAATTATGTTTAATGAAACTTTATAATTTTTCGAATGTGATATAGTTTTAGTTAAGTTTATAGTCTTAATATACTCTTTCCGTATCTATATGTTCGTCCACTTTGTCTAATATATGTGAGGGGTATTTTAATAAAAGTGGACGAACATATAGATACAGAGGGAGTATATTTTAAGACTCAAAAGATTTTTGGTTAATATCTAAGAGCACATGATTACTAATATTTATAATATAGAATTTCATCACCCCATCATAATTTTTCGATGTGGGATAATTTGAAAGTTTTTATTGGTCAATATTTAAAACCGAATGATTACTCTTATTTATAATATAAAATTTCATCTGCTCATCATAATTTTTTGATGTAATATAAAATTTTATCACCTCATCATCATAATTTTTTAATATAGGATAATTATTTGAGGTTTATAGTCTTAAGAACTCTTTTTGAGATTCTAAAGACTTTTGGTAGATATCGAAGAACGAATGATTACTCTTATTTATAATACTATAGAATTTCATCATCATATTATAATTTGTCGATGTAGTATAATTTTACAACTGTTATATGTAATAAATTCATCAAATAATGTGAAACAAATAATTTGAAATTTATACTCTAATGAAAGCATTTTTTTTTACCACGAATCTAATTATTTCATTTTTATAATTTATTTTACGATAATGTTTTTAAAAAATGAACTCTAAAGGTTTTTACCTCAGAATTGTAAAACATCACATTAATATAATAAATTAAATATATATTATAATAATTAAAAGATTCTCTAACTGATTTTTTATTTATTTATGATATTTTCCTAATTTGAGGTTTGATGAAATGGACCAATGAGATCACTCGAAAAAAGCTTGAAATATATAATAACGGTATGATTTACGTATTCATAAAGTTATAAAGTTATTATAAAGTTAGGAATTTCATATTATTTGCTAGAAAAAGTAATGACTCTATTACATATAAAAATATTAAATTATTCCACCTCAAAAAATTATAATAAGATAATAATTTTTAATATTATAAATAAAAATAATCATTCGATCTTAGATTTCAAATAAAAATCTTTTGATCCTTAAGCTTTTAAGACTATAAAATTAAGTAAAATTATCCCATATCGAAAAATTATGATTTTTTTTATAGATTACAGTTAGTTGGTTTTGTCCAACATTAAAAAAATAATGTCATTGTTTGAAATTTACTATATATAAATTAGGGTTATTTAACGACAATCATACCAACTATAGGGTGTCTTCCCAAAATAATACCAATTTCAATAAATCTGAGAATAATACGTATTATTGGAGTAGTTAAACAAGAGTAGTATAAGTGACTTTATAACCTGCTATATCAGGTCACCTTATTAATATTTAACCTGCTACTTATCCTCCATCCTCCTACTTAGCCCTGGATAACGGGTGAACCATGTTGGGTCAGCTTCGGGTCGGACCACTTTTGTGTTATAATAATCGGGTCAACTTCGGATCGGGTCAGATAATTTTGGGTTCGAGTCATTCTCGGGTTTGTTGTTTTCAACTTTTTTAGGGATATCGACTCGTTTTCTATAATAATAGTCGGGTCAGTTTCGAGTTAGCTCGGGTTAATTCGGATAACGGGTCAAAATCAAGTCTTCAATTCAGGTGTCGGGTCGGAGTCAGTTTGGCTTATTCGAGTCGGGTCAATTTTGTCAGGTCTACCTCTCCTTAGTTCTCTCCTTCATTCTCTCTCTCCATTACCCTTCTTTCTTCTTTAGTTTTTTTCATATATGTTTCTTTTAGATTAACGTGTTGATTTTGTTGTAGGATTGTATTGTTAGCTAGATTTGGTGAGGTTGAAAACTTGAAGGAAGAGGGAGACGGAGGACATGAATGACATTTAATGCCCCGTACACTTAGTGAAAAGGAGTGAAGTAATATGAAATAAATTATAGGCGAGCAAGGAAGGTGAACGGGTTTTACCGCTAACTGATCATCTATACTATTCTGGTTTAACTACTCCAAAAATACGTATTATTCTCTGATTTATTAAAATTGAAATTATTTTTGGAAGACGTTCTATATTTGGTATTATTGCCGTTAAATAAAATTAAAGTTGAAAAAGGAAGGTGGAAAGGTTTTACAGGTAACCGGTCACCTATACTACTCTTGTTTAACCACTCAAATAATACGTATTATTCCCAGATTTATTAAAATTGATATTATTTTGAGAAGACGCTCTATAGTTGGTATTATTGTTGTTAAATAACCCTATAAATTAGATACTTTTTCCTTTCATAAATTGAAGGAATGAGGAAAGACTATAATTGCACCACATTGAAAAATCCTCATAAGAGGATGATCCTATAATTATAAGTTGAAGTCATTATTGGTTCTTAGATATAAACTATCAACCCAAATATTTTTTCGAGTGTTGTATTAAAGAGAGATATTATGAGTTTTGAAGACACCTGCATTTTGCCTGCTAGTGTCTATAGCAGCTTCCGACAAAACACCCGATGATAATCGGACGTAAACATGCTTTAATGCGCTCGAATACGGACTCAAAAAAAATAGTATCCAACGTGAGCACTTAGCGGAGTACAAATCCCTAAAAACCAACCTCAAATTCAGACTCAGTAGGTCGTTTCCAATAAAATGAGACTAATTTGAGCCAAAACCGTCACCGGAAATAAAACCGTCTTTTTGCGACCGAGTCAAAACCCGGTAAAAGTCGAAACCCGAGATGAAACCAACCTTGCATGCGTCCGAATACAAAGTCAAAACAAATAAGTCAACCAAATCAAAAGTCAACAACCAAATCTTAACATTTCCTTAATACACTATACCCGCCTAGCCCACTCGATCGAGTGACATGGGTCCACTCGATCGAGTAGACCCCCAAAAAAAGGTACATCCACCCTCTCAACAGGCCACTCGATCGAGTGCACTTAGAGCCACTCGATCGAGTGACCCTAAACCGGGGTCGAGTCTATATATACTCCCCCACTCCTCTTCGTTTCACCACCTTTTTAGCAACCCTACAATTCACACACAACCTACATTTTCCTCTACATTCTAACTCACATTTGCATCTTCTCTACCATACCGAGAACCCTACACACATAAAAAGCATCCCGAGACCGAGCCTCCCGACTAGCAAGAACTGTCTCAACAACCATACACACCCTAACTCACCCTACCTTCTCGACGCTCCCGTGCCTACGCCGCCACTAAACGAGCCCGTAATTCCGAGACCATAAGCATATACTCGTCCTTTACGTATCGAATACAAAAGATGATGGGATAAGGAAACACGAATACGAGAATATCGCACTCGCGTTGCCAGTCGCTTATCTCGTCACCCCGCGTATTTGGTATATATATATATATAGTGTGTGTGTGTGTGATTACTATTCTAAGGGTATGATTTTGACTCCGTAGTCAAATGTCACGCCTAAGGAGTCGTCGATAGGCGAATTAGTATGAAGTCGATATTCATTCTAATTCAATTAATGACGAATTCGCAAATTCCACTCTTAATGACGAATTCGCAAATACCGGTTTCGTAATCGAGTGTAGTGCATAACGAGTTGTCAATCTAGTAAGTATAAATTATTTAGTATTTATGACTAGCTCGATTAGCCTTAATTTAAATGAATAATTTACAAAATGGGTTACTTTGAAAACCAATCTCGCGCCCATTATAGAGGGCACACGATCGAGTACCCAAGGGTCACTCGATCGAGTGACACCCCAAAAATTGGGCAGGATGTCCTCACGAAGGACACTCGATCGAGTCCCCTCCATGACTCGGTCGAGTGACCTCCGTAGCTCTCCAACGTGAGCCTACAAGTGACATAGAGTCCCGGTAATACATTTTTACGACATTTAAGTCGTCACGTGTTAATTCGATCACATGTTTCCTCTTTTCAAAACACATACATTATATCCATCAATTTTTTGTCACCTTTACGACTTTGAGCCGCATCTCGTAAGACTAGTCCAATATTGACGACTCTTTAGTCGTATGCTCATATCCAATATAGAACGGGTCGAGGCATTTCCATTTCACTATGATAAGTCGAAACAACACTTTGAGGCCCGGGATCGAGCTAGCATTACGCTTTGGTCCCATACGCTAGACGCGTATTAAAGTCTCCGTCCTCCGATCGATACATAATGCAATGTGTAATCGTTTGTAGTTCGTCCATTTAGTCGGTTTACGGTTTTAATTACATTTTCTATTTACGGGTTCGTTTATAGATCACCATTACCGTCGCTAACCAATTTACACTCTCGCTTTGTACAAGTATTGTATTTCCGGGTTGTATTTCCACCTGCATAGCTTGTAACTTATTTTCGAATTTATTTACTTTTGGCGTTTGCCATTTACCGTTTTCTAAATGAACATCGCATGCTAAATTCACCTTCGACAAAAATTTTAGATGCATTAAATGACGTAGCTTAACACGTATTTCACATGAGTAGCTAAAATGTTGTTTGCATTTCATTTAATCATCTTAGTAACGTGCGTACACGAAAATTGAACGATATCTTAGTAGAGGCCGCTAAGAGCGGGCGGGGTTGGGTGTCCTTCGTGGGCTTTCCAACACGTACCCTCACCCCTTACTCAGAACCATTGGTTTACGGATGTCCGAAACCGTTGGCAAACGAGAGTCATTCGATAGACGATATCCGGTAACCCGATGTCAATATCCATATGCAATGGGACGAACCCCTATAAGCTCTAGTACTAAAGCGGACCGTGCTTTGTGCACGAAACGCCCAAGTATAGAGTGAGTTCGAACGGGTTCAAACTCCCACAAAGTTCGGTGACGACTCCTATTTCAATTTAAATTTCGACCCGATATCAATCTCACCATGAGATTCATTCGCCTACCCAAACCCGCGCGTGGCCGCGTCAGGGTGGACCTATGTCATGTCCACAATTTGGCGACTCCGCTGGGGATACCTGATGTACTATTTGTCATCGGGATTCTCAGGGTGAGACTCAAAGAGAAATCACTCGGTTAGTAACGTGCGCACATTAGTTCGATGGTTCATGCATAACCCAAATTTTGCCCTGGCCGGTTACTTGTGACCGACGTCCCACTACCACGGTGCATTCCTAAATGGGTGCGTAAAAGACATCTATGGCCGAACTCGTATGGGTTTTGCGGCATGTTCTAAGACCAACTCGGCTTAGGAAGTCCGTCCTGATTTACGAGAGAGACATCGGTGTTGGTATAGACCCGATTTTTGACCGACCGAGACTTAGTTTAAAGCATACATGGTGTCATTATAATGCTTGCGTGACTATGTGCTACTTGGTTTCCGTGTCATTTTTCAAAAACCGTCATTTCAAAACACATCTTTTCAAAAAAAATACCAAGTTTTCAAAAACTGGGACTGCTGCCGAAATTTAGACTTACGATTTGACTCAAAAAAGCCTATTTTTAGCCGGCATGCTACCCATTTCGAAACTCGAAAAGTTTCAACCTTTTCAAAAAACTCGGTCCTATCGGGACCATCCTCCGAATCTTTCGAAATCCATTTTTCTCAAAAAAAACCTTCCTTATTGTAGGACCTACCGTTATCCGTGTGTCGAGTCTTTTCATACTGTGTCGAAGGTTTATAGCGTCGAAACTCCATCGATCTTACATCACGAGTTTCCTCCCTATCCCAAGTCCGCCGTTCTTTAAAGGAATGACCAACCCGCGTAGGGTATACCTCTACAAAGGAAAGTCCGTTTAGACACTCGAGTCAAAAGTCTGGGGAGAATCTCACTTGGTCCTTCCTTCGAACGGGACTCAGCCCACATAACTGAATCCTAAGGAAGTCACACCACCCACGAGTCACTCGTCTAGGTGTCCTTCTCGAGTCGTTTTCTCGTTCAAGTCTTTTCCCTGGTCAGGATGTATTATTTTTTATTCCAAGGTCTGGGTTCAAGGTTTCTGATTACGTGGTATTCTTACAGACATGCCACCGTCAATCAGACTCAGAATAGAGCAAGCTTTGAACAACTTGAAAGCCTCGATGGACAATATGGTAGCATATGGCCATCACAGCAATCAGATTCAGAACTAGACAGAGATTGAGGCCCAGCTGGTAGCAATGAGGGCCGATCAAATGGCCATCACTGCTCGTCTGATTGCTGTGGAGCAAGGGACTCCTACCACTGGGCCGGAAAACACTGGGATCATAGCTGATCTAGTAGCATGGTGCGCCGACTAGAGGAACATGTCCACCTATCTGAGGATAACAACATCCATCGGGAAAATTCCCGTGACTACTCCCCGGTGAACGACAAGCTGCCCGCAAACCTGAATCTCACAGGTTTGCCCATGTTCCAGGGGATTGAAGACCCGTTACTACATGTGCGGGCCTTTAAAGAGTTTATGGCTATCAAGGGGGTTGATTCGAGCAATGTTCAAAAATCTGTTCGCCGCTTCCCTTGAGAAACACCCAAAGGCCTGGTACTACAGGCTAGACCCCAAGAAATACCCAACTTGGGAGGATTTGGCTACGGAATTTGCTTGGAACTATGCTGATAACACCAAGATTCAAACCACTATGCGCTTCTTGGAGGTTATGGCCCAGAAGTCCAAGGAAGATTTTACCAAATACCTTCAACGTTGGAGAGCCGAAAGTGTGAAGCTGGTCGATAAGCCCAGCTAAAAAACTCTGGTGGAGGCCTTTGTCAAGAACCTCCTCCCCTCCTAGCGGGTACATCTCCGGTATGCTATTATACCCAATTTCACCACCCTTACTGAAATGGGAAAGAGAATTGAAGATGCTCAGAGGTTAGAGGGCCTAACTAAACCCTCTAGCAAGGGATATCAAGGGGCCTCCTCCTCCACTGCTAAGGCCCCAGCTGTAACCCGCAGCATTTTGGACGAGGTCAATCTACTAGATGCCTCGTCCAAGAAGAATGCCACACCTCGAGTATTCACCGATATAGGTACTACTTATACTTATGCGTTACAAAGGCTATCTTCCAAGGGCCTAATCCAACCGATAGGCCCAACCCCTGAAGTTCCAGTTAACCGACGGTCCAAAAGCTAAAATGCACAGACCTATTGCCAATACCACTGGGGCAATGGGCACGATATTGAAAAATGTTGGAAGTTGAAGCATCTTATTCAGGACCTGATCGAGAGTGGTAATATCTCGTTGCCCGGGGACAAACCGAGTAAAAAAGACAATCCCTTCAGCTCCCATGCTATCTTTACCGGGTTGGTGATTGACAGTTCCCATCTTACCTCTTCTTTCATCCCGCAAGTGAACGGGATCTGGTTCGAGGATGAGGACGATGTGTACCTCGTTAAAGAGGAAGTTGTCCGCATCACAAGTGAAGAGGTCCGAAAGGTTAAGTCCAAGGTCTTAGCCAGTAACTATCTCGTCAAATCAGGTCATTCCTACCAAGCTACTAGCTCTAGGGACGCCCTTATCTCGGCAACTGTCACTGAGTCAGTCAGGACAGAAGTCGCTCCTGAAGAGCCGACCACTGACATGGCTCTTTTAAAACAATTAAATAAAACCCGAGTTGACCTCTATATATGGCAACTCCTGCTTAGCTCACAAGAACATCGAGAGGCACTTACTAAGGCTCTTGATCAGATTAAGATCGACTCCCTGGTTACCCCTGCTGAAATGGTAGCCACGGTCCTGCCCCACTTGAAGGGAAAAAACAAAGGAAGGAGGCCCATTTATTACCTTCTCCGAAGCTGATCTTCCGTCGTTCGAGGCTTCCCACAACTTAGCCCTTTGTATCTCGATGATTTGCCGCGGGAAGTACCTCCCGATGACCCTAGTTGATGACAGGTCTGCGGTCAACGTCCCTTCTTTAAGGACCGCCAAAGCCCTCAGCATTACCGAGGCTGATTACATTCCGACTACTCAAACCATCCAGACTTTTGATGGGAGCCCAAAGTCGGTAGTTGGGGCCATAAAATTGACCATCATAACAAGCCAAGTGGAAAAGAAGTTGGAGTTCCAGGTGATCGAAGTCACCTCTTCCTTTAACCTGCTCCTAAGGAGGCCATGGGTCCACGCTGTCAAAGCGGTATCCTCCACCAAAAATCAAGTTGCCCCTGCACGATAGTGTTATTACCTTGGAGGCAACCCCTATGAGCGTGGCTAGCTACAACGCCACGGGCCGCACGGACCTTTGGGGGTTCGATTTCGTGGGATGATTGAGGAGGAATACCTCTTCAGGCCCTACTTCACCACTAGCATCGACACGGTGCTACAGAATTTAGGGTACTTTCCGGGGGCTACCTCCAGACTTTATCTTCCAGCTTGGAAGATTATTGAGGTCCTTAAGGACGAAGACTCCCACTTCGGCCTCAGTTATACCAGGCCACAACACTGAGCAACGTTGTCCGAGAAGGTATCGAAAAGGCCTGCAACATCATTAAGGGTATCTACTTGAGCCCTTATAGCCCACAGCTGACTGACTACTTTGTTACGTCGGTATTTGGGGTCGTCCAGGTTGGTCTATTCCAACCCAATGCTGTGCACCCCGGGACCCAATTGGTCCGGGATTGCAACTACATCCCGGATGACTTGTTCACGCTCATCCAATTGGAGCCGAAGGAAGGCCTCGACGATGCTGATCCCGCGCTGGGGCTACTTTTCGGGGAAGACACAATAGCCCCAACTCCAAAGGAAGACCTGGTCAACCTCATTCTTGTAAGCAATAGGTTCGACCCAACAAAGCTGAACTCGGCTGTTGGCTTTGAGATGGGAAACAGGGCTTGGAGGAAGACTGTCAAGTGGACTGACAGTCAAGGAAGACTCTACAAGCTGGTCACCGGGGAAGGAGACATGCCTGCTTCTGAGTCTGAGTCCGAGTCCGAGTCTGAGTCATAGTCTGAGTCGAGTCTAGGGGGTCCGGTGCTAGAGTCACTCCTATAAACCCTCTCCCTTTAGTTACTCCTGTTGGTGCTTTGGGGCCTGTCTCGAGCGCCTTACCTATCCCGCCACTGACCAATGATCAGATGGCTGCTCTTTTCGAGCTGTTTTCCAAATTTTAAATCAATAATAACAACCGTTCTGCTTACGAGTTGTCTCTTTTTAATTATGGTTTCAAAAATATTTTATGCAATGACATTGAGAAACCCGATGAATAGGTATCCCTACCTCTCCATCTGATTTAGCAGTTAGAGCAAAGGGAGTCCCGGAATCCGGTAATCCAAGAAACCGAATCCATCAATGTGGGAACAATCTTAGAGCCCTAGATGCTTAAGATAGAGTTATCTTTAGATCCCAAGGAGTGACAACAATTCACAAGCCTTCTCCAAGAATTCAAAGACGTCTTTGCATGGTCCTACAAGGACATGCCAGGGATAGACCGGGAAATAGCCGAGCACCACATACCAATTAAAGACGGGTGCAAACCAGTTAAGCAAAAACTCCGTAGAATGAGACTCGAATGGTCTCTCAAGGTCAAAGAAGAAGTCGATAAACAGTTCAAAGCGGACTTCATACAAGTATCCGAATATCCGGACTGGGTCGTAAACATCGTGCCGGTTCCTAAAAAGGACGTTAAGGTGCGCGTATGTGTGGACTTTCGGGATCTTAACAAGGCGAGCCCGAAAGACGACTTTCCGTTACCACACATCGACATATTGGTGGATAACACGGTCGATCATGCCCTTTTGTCCTTTATGGATGGATTTGCCGGGTACAGTCAAATCAAAATGGCGGAAAAAGATATGAGTATGACCACCTTCACTACACCTTGGAGTACTTACTGCTATACCGTCATGTCATTTGGCCTTTTCAATGCCGGGGCCACTTATCAACGAACCGCTACAACCTTATTACACGACATGATACATAAGAAAGTAGAAGTTTAAATAGACGACATGATCGTCAAATCCAAGGACCGGGACGGGCACATCACTGTCCTAAGGAAATTCTTTACCCGATTACGCAAATACAACATGAAGCTAAAACCTCAAAAATGCAGTTTTGGGGTAACATTTGGCAAATTACTGGGTCACATCGTTAACCAACGTGGTATCGAGGTCAATCCAGGAAAAATCAAAGCAATCACCGAGATGAAGCCTCCTAAAATAGAGTAAGAAATAAGGGGATTCCTCGGGAAAGTCCAGTATATCAGTCATTTTATCTCCAAACTGACCATGGTATGTGAACCGATTTTTAAGAAACTGAAAGTGGGGGAACGAACATTGTGGGACGATAAGTGTCAAGCAGCTTTTGACAAAATCAAAGAAATCCTATTTGCTCCGCCGGTCTTAATGTCACCTCAACCCGGTTTGCCTTTGTCGTTATACCTAACAACGACTGAGACAGCCATGAGGGCTATGCTGGCACAGACAGTTGACTCAGAAGAAAGAGCTATTTATTACATCAGCAAAAAGTTTTTAAAGTATGAATGCAAATACACCATGCTCGAAAAAACGTGTTTAGCTCTAGTCTGGGTCACTAAGAAGCTCCGACATTATATGCTCAGCTACGAGGTGCAGGTATTATCCAAGATGGACCCCATCAAATACCTCTTTGAAAAGCCCATTCTCAGCGGCAGAATTTCTAGATGGACTCTAATGTTGGCAAAGTTCGACCTGAAGTTCGTGCCACTGAAAGCTATTAAGGGCCGGGTAGTAGCCGAGTTTCTCGCCGATAGTCCCGTAACCGAAGAAGGACACACTAACACTTGGTCCTTCTCAGAGGAAGATATTTTCCATACCGACACAGAAACATGGGATCTATATTTCGACGAGGCATCCAATTTTTGAGGGTTCGAAGTCGGGATTCTTCTAATCTCGCCGAAAGGGGAGCACACTTTCGTATCCATCAAACTGGTCTTCGACGTTACTAATAACGCCGCCGAATACGAAGCATGCATCAACGGGTTACAAGCCGGCGCCAATTTAGGGGTTACAAATCTCCGGGTACACGGCGACTCGTCCTTGGTCATCAATCAAGCACTCCAGAAATTGAAAATTCGGTACGCCAACCTCGTGGCCTACCAGGCGCGAGTAAGGGTTCTCGAGAAACAATTCAAAAAGGTAGAGTATATATACCTGCCTCGGGAAGAAAACCAGTTTGCAGATGCACTCTCAACATTGGCATCTCTACTTAACATTCCCGATCACCTGACCAGTATGCCGATTTGTGTCGGAAGATGATCCGAGCCGGCATATATCCACGCCATCGAAGACATTGAAACAGCCGATCTCGAGCCATGGTATGTTTTAACATACATGTCGACGGGAGAATGCCCTCCCGGAACCGACAATCGGGCCAAGAAAACTTGGCGAAGGTTAGCCATCCAGTTTATCCGTACCGATAACGGGCAACAATACAAATAGACGGCACAGGGGGCTCTTCTCCTATGTGTCGATAAAATTAAGGCTGAAAAGGTTATGGCCGAAGTACATGACGGCAAGTGCGGTCCGCATAAGAATGTGCAGATGTTAGTTCGAAAAATCATGAGGCTCGGATATTACTGGAACAATATGGAAACCGACTGCAGGCAGTATGTCAAATCTTCGCCAACGTGCAACATATGCCATCATCCTTGCTATACCATGACATCACCTTGGCCGTTTTCGACATGGGGTATCGACATAATTGGAAAAATAAATCCCTCCGGTACGGGTGGACATTGCTTCATCTTGGTGGCCATCGACTATTTCACAAAATGGTCGAGGATGAATCCTACCGTATTCTCAATGCCAAGCATGTAGCTAAGTTCATCCAGAACAAGATAATATGTCGGTACGGGATCCCGCATGAGTTCATCAGTGATCACAGGACCCACTTTCAGGCCGAAACAACGTCCCTGCTAACCAAATATAAGATCTAAAGGCATACATCTTCACCTTACCACCCCCAAACAAATGGAGCGGTAGAAGTAGCCAATAAAACAATTGTCACTATACTTAAAAAGATGGCTGATAATTACCGGGACTGCCCCGATAAAATACCTTTCGCTCTATGGGGATACCGGACGTCGATCCGCACTGCAACCGGTGCAACGCCCTATTACTTGACATACGGGATGGAAGCGGTACAGCTAGTCGAGTTGGAAGTACCGTCCCTCAGGATTCTTCTAGAAAGTCAAGTACCTGAAGCCGATTGGGTCCGAGCGCGGTATGACTCGCTAGTTCTATTAGACGGGCGGCGATCTCGTGCCTTCAAGAATATTCAAATATATCAGAAAAGGATTTAACGTGCCTTTAACAAAAGAGTAAGGTCCAGGAACATTAAGGAAGGGAATTTGGTTCTCAAGTTCATTCGAGCTTTATTACCAGTAGACCCAAGGGGAAAATTCAAACCCAATTGGGCCGGACAATATTTGGTAAAAAAGATTCTATCAGGCGGAGTTGTGAAGCTGACGGATCTGAACGGGAATGAATTCGTCAACCCAACCAACCTAGACCAGCTGAAACGTTACTACCCCTAACCTTTTCTCAATGTCATTAGCAAAAGTTTATCAAAATCGTTTTTTTACTTAAACTTTCAAAAGCAAGTCAATAAGCTAAGATTATTTATCCTACTGTCGTAAACATCTCGAACCAATAGTCTTGGTGTATTTCGAGATTTCAAATTTACAAATTCACGAACTACGTTTGGTTTGATTCCGCGAATTGTGGATACGTAGGCAACCCCTCAAAAGGGCACAAGCACTGCAATCAAGAAAAAAAGATAGGAACGGTTTAAATAATAAACTTTTGTGGACATGACATAGGTCCACCCCGACGCGGCCACGCGCGGGTTTGGGGAGGCGAATGAATCTTCATATGAGATGGGTCAAAACATCCGAGCGCGTAGAAGCATGTTTGCATCCGATCATCATCGGGTGTTTTTTGGAAACTGCTATAGACACCTAACGGCCAAATGTGGGTGTCTACAACTTCCTTTATTTATTACTAAAAACCCGATACACTCAGAAAATTACAAAACACAAAAATTCAAATTAAAAAAAAAGCACACGACACTACGAATAAATAATAGTACTACTTAAATAATAAAAAACTAAGGACTCGGGTATTCAGGGCATCTTGCCCTTACCCTTATTCTTGGCCTCTTTGGCCGTCCACTGACGACGAGGTGGAGGTGAGCGTTCCCAAATCACTACGAGAACTTCCTTGGCCCGGTTCCGCTTCTTCAAACTCGGGTCCTCGATCACTTCAATTGGCCCAAGTCGGGCCCTCATACATTCAAGCAAACGGTCACGCGGGCCCAGTCGATCCCTGGCTGCCAGTCTTGGCCCGAGCCTCTTCTCTAAGTTAGTTTGGGGTCTCAGCCGCCCCCCACACGCCGCTAGTACCGACATCCCTAGTTCGAGTTCTTAGTTTGTGACTTAAGACCCGACTCCAATTGAACCAAAGTAGCAGGAGTCTCTAGTTCATCGTAGAAACCCCTGTTGTCTCTCGGCGAACCAAGTCAAAGCCCTCATTGACCTTCTAGGCCTTGTGGGCCTCCTTCGACTCCTCAGAAGTCCATTTCCGATATGACTCGGAAACCCAAGCTGAATGACAAGGGTGGGGTATGGTCCAAATGGCACGGGTGTACCACCGCTGTAACCGTGTATCACACATCGCGTCCGTCAATTGGAACAGAACGTTGATGATGGCCTCAGTCTCGGGGATCCGCTGAGACAAACCGAACTGCCTCGGAATGCGGTCCGGGTAAATATGGACCGTTCAATCAAGTGACAGGACCACCAGGTATTGGGCTTGGTCCCTCTTGGCCAGCCCCGCCAATTTCAAGAGGAACCACCAGGCCACATTCCACCTGATAAAAGAACCACCATGGAACACTAGCTCCTCATCCCAATAAGTTCGGTTTATGTTATGGCTCGAACTTATACACCGTCTTCTTGAGATGACTTGGCTACTACGGTACCCGGGCACATTCATGGGAGGCTCCATGATCGATAGACGCTCATATAGCCAAATCTGACAGAGTAAAGTATACAAGTTTCCGTGAGTAAATATGAAGTTCCCTATAAGGCACTCGATCGAGTACCATGGCTGACTCGATCGAGTAGCCCCTTAGAAAAAAGGCAGGAGATGTTAACCAAGGTCACTCGATAGAGTGATGGGTTTACTCGGTTAAGTGGCCCTCGTACGTCAAGATTTCGCTGAAAAAAAAAACGCGCGAAGTATTTACCTGCAAAAGCCGGGTAGTACCCGTCAGCTGACGGTCCGGGTCCACTCTCCTAGCATCGAGACCCATAATGATCTCCCCCGTTATCAGCCAAGCCGGGCCGTGACCAGTCTCTATCTGGTCAACCACACCAATCAGCTGGATTTGACCCACGCAAAAGTCAGCCTCCATCAGCCCCTCAAAGGCGTACCGGTGCAGCATGCAGAAAGCGAAGGCCCTACGCCTGTGAGAAGCAGTTATTCTCACATCCCTGACATTCATAAATTTTTCAACCAAGTCAAATAGGGAAACGGAATTTCCCCGCACCATCCGGTCCGCCTCAGCATGAGACAGACCCAAAAAGTCCCGTAACCTCCTCCTTGGATCAGGATAGAATGGAGGAACGACAGGACGAGCCTCAGGGCACCAACCACCAATAGCCGCAATTTCTTCGGGAAGAGGACATACCTCTCCTCGAGGGAATGCAAAAACGTGATGGGTAGTGTCCCAAAACTCTAACAAGCATCCAGGAAGTGTGAATCTATCCGGAGACGCTGTAGCGGGAATAAGGCAGAAATTCCCATTTGGTTTAGCTGAACCTTCTCCTCGTCCCTAAAGCATTGATACCCATAGCAGACAATCGAATCTTTCCTTGAAAATTTGAAGAATGTTTTAGAAGGAAATATAGAGTTGATTTGAGGTGCAGAAAAGAGAAGCAGGGAATCATGTACTTATAACACAAAACTCTGATAACCTCCACTACTGCTAGGCCACCTTACCTCATGCGGGCCTACGCGCGCAGGCCTGATCCCAGGCTTTAAGCCCTTTCCAAACCTGATACAAGAATCGAGTCGTCCCGAGCATTCCTATTTCACAAATTTTAAAAAAATTCAAAAAATTCAAAATTTTCAAAACATCAAATTTTTATTTCCCTAGCGGAACCGAGACGATGTTTCACCTAAATGCTACCTTCGAATTATTATGTGTCTGCATACAGGTACACCTAGAACTTCAAAGGCAAGTCCGACTCCCCACGGAGCTATCATCATCGAGACAGGTATGACCCTTTTCTTATGGCTGGCCAGCCCTTCACGCGAGCCTAATGGACTATAAACGACCCGACCGGTAGGCTGCCAGGTCGTAATCCTCGATTGGCCTGGTGGCTACTCTGACGTTTGCTTCATCCAATCCTCAGTCAGAGTTGGGGCCCTGTAGACACCCGCATTTTGCCTACTTTGTCTATAGCAATTTCCGACAAAACATCCGATGATGATCGGACATAAACATGCTTTAATGCGCTCGAATACGGACTCGGAACCAATAGTATCCAACGTGGGCACTTAGTGGAGTACAAATTTCTCAAAACCGACCTCAAGTTCAGACTCAGTGGGTCGAGTCAAAACCCGGTCAAAGTTGAAACCCGAGAAGAAACTAACCTTGCATGCGTCCGAATACAAAGTCAAAACAAATAAGTCAACCAAATCAAAAGTCAACAACCAAATCTTAACATTTCCTAAATACACTCTACACGCCTAGCCCACTCGATCGAGTGACATGGGTCCACTCGATCGGGTAGGCCCCCAAAAATAGGTATAGGTACCCTCTCAATAGGCCACTCTGTCGAGTGCACTTAGGACCACTCGATCGAGTGACCCTAAACTAGGGTGGAGTCTATATATACTCCCGTACTCCTCTTCATTTCACCACCTTTTTAGCAACCCTACAATTCATACACAACCTACATTTTCCTCTACATTATAACTCACACTTGCATCTTCTCTACCATATCGAGAACCCTACACATATACAAAGCATCCTGAGACCGAGCCTCCTGAAAACTGAGAACCGTCTCTACAACCATACACACCCTAACTCACCCTACTTTCTCGACGCTCTCATGCCTACGCCGCCACTAAACGAGCCTGTAATTCCGAGACCATAAGAATATAATCGTCCTTTATGTATCGAATACAAAGGATGACGGGATAAGGAAACACGTATACGAGAGTATTGCACTCGCGTTGCCGGTCGCTTATCCCGTCACCCCCGCGTATTTGGTTGTTTAAGGCGGGTCAACCCTTTAAAACGCCTTTACATTTTTGTTCATTTTAATATCGCATCCAACTTTTATTTATTGCATACTAACACCGCAACAATTTAACATTTAATTTCTGCTTTTTTACATTCCGTCATATAATACCGCGTATGTATGTATGTATGTATGTATGTATGTATGTATGTATGTATGTATGTATGTATGTATGTATGTATGTATGTATGTATGTATGTATGTGTATGTGTGTATGTATGTGTGTGTGTGTGTGTGTGTGTATTTGTGTATGTATGTATGTATGTATGTATTTAACAAAACTATTTTCAAATTGATTCGAGTCAAGTATGATCGATAACGAATTCCGCCAAAGTCCATTTTAATCCTTCGAAAAGTCGTGCTGGAGGTGGCACCCTTCGAGGCGCGTCGCCCTAGACTCTTAAAGGTATAATGCGATCGCGAAAAATTGTTATCGAGCATATTTGATGCCATTTTCAAGTTACTATTCTAAGGGTATGATTTTGACTCCGTAGTCAAATGTCACGCCTAAGGAGTCGTCGATAGTCGAATTAGTATGAAACCGATATTCATTCTAGTTCAATTAATGACGAATTCTCAAATTCTACTCTAAATGCTCGATACCGGTTTCGTAACAAAGTGTAGTGCATAACGAGTTATCAAGAATCGAGTAAGTATAAATTTTTTAGTATTTATGACTAGCTTGATTAGCCTTAATTTAAATCAATAATTTACAAAATGGGTTATTTTGAAAACCAATCTAGCTCCCATTACAGAGGGCACTCAATCGAGTACCCAAGGGTCACTCGATCGAGTGACACCCCAAAAAATGGGCAGGTGGTCCTCACGAAGGACACTCGATCGAGTCCCCTCCATGACTCAGTCGAGTGACCTCCATAGCTCTCCAACGTGAGCCTACAAGTAATATAGAGTCCCGTTAGTACATTTTTACGACATTGAAGTCGTCTCGTGTTAATTCGATCACGTGTTTCCTCTTTTCAAAACCCGTACATTATATTCATCATATTCTTGTCACCTTTACGACTTTGAGCCGCGTCTCGTAAGACTAGTCTAATATTAACGACTCTTTAGTCGTATCCAATATTGGACGGGTCGAGGCATTTCCATTTCGCTATGATAAGTCGGGACAAGACTTTGAGGCCCGGGATCGAGCTATCACTACGCTTCAGTCCTATATGCTAGGCGCGTATTAAAGTCTCCGTCCTCCGATCGATACATAATGCAATGTGTACTCGATTGTAGTTCGTCCATTTAGTCGGTTTACGGTTTTAATTAAGTTTTCTATTTACGTGTCCGTTTTTAGATCACGATTACTGTTGCTAACCAATTTACACTCTCTATTTGTACAAGTATTGTGTTTTCGGGTTGTATTTCCGCCTGCGTAGCTTGTAACTTATTTTCGAATTTATTTACTTTCGATGTTTGCCATTTACGTTTTCTTAATGAACATCGCATGCTAAATTCAACTTCGACAAAAATTTTAGATGCATTAAATGACGTAGCTTAATATGTATTTCACATGCGTAGCTAAAATGTTGTTTGCATTTCATTTAATCGTCTTACTAACGCGCGTACACGAAAATCAAACGATATCCTAGTAGAGGCTGCTAAGAGCGGGCGGGGCTGGGTGTCCTTCGTGGGCTTCCCTACACGTACCCTCACCTCTTACTCAAAACCATTGGTTTCCGGATGTTCGAAACCATTGGCAAACGAGAGTCATTCAATAGACGATATTCGGTAGCTCGATTTTGAAATCCATATGCAAAGGGACGAACCCCCATAAGCTCTAGTACTAAAGTGGGCCGTGCTTTGTGCACGAAACGCCCGAGTATAGAGTGAGTTCGAACGGGTCCGAACTCCCACAATGTTCGATGGTGACTCCTATTTCGATTTAAATTTCGACCCGAGATCAACCTCACCATGAGATTCATTCGCCTACCCAAACCCGCGCATGACCGCGTCGGGGTGGACCTATGTCATGTCCACAAGTTTTAATTGTTATCTCCACAATAGTGAAATTTGTTAAAAGAAACTTTAAATCTGTATTATTAAATATTAATTTGTCTTAATAATCAACTCCCTCCGGTTCTTTGGAATTGCAACACTTTATATGATTTGTGAGGTATATTTTAATCAAATTTTGCAATTCCGAAGAACCGGAGGGAGTATTAAATATTAGTTTTGTGAGAAATTTATTCAAGATATAAATTTTGAAAAATGATGTTATTTAAGGTATAAAATATCTATTCCCTTATTTTTATACCCTTCATATTAGATCTTTTATTTCAATCTAAACAAATGATTAGACATAGTTAAAATATATTTCGTAGCTTTTACTTAATATAACTTTTTTTTCAATGTAATTAAACCAACTAACCCGTGCAGTGCATGGACTTTAATCTAGTTAAATATTAATTTAGGGACATGCTAAATCATACCCAACTTTTTTCTATTTCATAACCACGTTTCCTAAACTACCCTCCTCATTTTTTCAATCAATTCATTTTCACCTTCTCTTTTCCTTCTTTCTCTCTTTTCCTCTATCAAATCACCACCACAATCCTTCTTTTCCCAATCCGGATCCTCTGTTCCTTATGTTTGTCCCACTACCTAACCTACCCACTAAAAACATGGCCCGTAGCAAATAATAAAGCTCAAGGAAAAACATCACGTGACAAACAAAGAGTGCATCTTCGCTTCTTTTCTCTTGAATCTTAAACTTTTGAAGAGCAGGAACGACAATATTATGAGGCATTAATGGCTTCCATGTTCTCTACGTCAACATCATCACTGTCGACGAACATACGCAGGCCGTTGGATTGGGGGCGGTATAAAGAAGAACGACTGTGAGGTGAGAAGAGCAAGGGTGATGGATGCTCCAAGGTGATTTGGGTATGCGGGGATGAGTACGACAATGACAGTGTGAGATGGTGGACGATTGGTGGTTGTAGTTGGATCTCGGAGCTACGAAGATCATCATAGATGACGACAACGGGACACAAACGTTCATGCGATAGGTTGTGATGGCCTCTAGCCATCGTGGGATGCTCGTGCGTTAATTAGAGGCGTCTACCTGGTGTCTCAAATTGTAGTTGCGCGTGGTGAGCATACGGGTGCGTGAGGTGTGAGATCAGTGGGAGATTGAGCATCGTGGTGGTCGTAGCTGTGGTTCGACAGGAATGGTGCAAGTGGTGCTATGTTGGCTTGGTAGATGTGAATTATTGGGGATGGATTGACTATTGGTGGTCAGAGAGAAAGCGGTGGTGCTCATTAATGGTGAGTGGTAATTGATGATGATGATTGATGATGAAGTTGAAGTTAAAGTTGGGTAGCACGTGATGTTTTACCTTCAACTTTATTGTGTGCTACGTGTCATATTTTTAGTGGTGGGACAGGGAGTGGGACAAACATATGAGACAGAGGATCCGGATTGAAATTATCCTACATCGGAAAATTATAACCCTCTATTTTGAGTCTTAAAACACTCTCAATGCTATAAACTTAAGTAAATTATCCCACATCAAAAATTATACTCTCTCCGGTCACTATTTTTTGCATCATTTCCTTAAAATATCTCTTACAAATATTAAGGTAATGAAGGAAAAAATAGTGAACGAAGAGAGTATAATAATATGATGGAATTCTATTATATAAATAAAATAACCATTTCTCCAAATCATGATGAGGTGATGAAATTCTATATTATAAATAAGACTAATCATTTGTCCTTAGATATCAACAATTTTTTTTTTTCGTCTTAAAATTAAAAAAGTTCTTAATAAGACTACAAATAAAGTTAAGGGATTTTCTACGGTATACCCCTGTGTTTTATTGTTTTCTACCATATATCTCTCATGTTTGCAAAATCCCTACTAATACCCCTGTACTTCACTAATCCCACTAACCGTGACCTAATGACCATTCAGTTGTCTAATGGTCTGTTAAGTGGTTTAGTTGGCTGCTGACTGGGGTGTGACATGGCAGAGAATTGACTTTGACATGACATTGACTCTTTAATTTTTTTTAAAAAAATAAAGGAATAAATTAAAATAAGCGTTTAACCTTTCTCTTCCTCTGATTCAAAACAAAAACCAGACTTCTCTACCACTCTTCTCTACTCATCATCATTCTACTCCCAAAACCCTAATTAATTTCATAATTTCGCAAAACGCTCATATGCTCTCTCAGTCTCTGAATTTCAAGGTAAAGTTTGTCTCTAATTACAGTAATTTTCCAAAAATCCTGATGTTTGTCTTTATTTTTGAGTTAATTACTAAACACGAAAATGCATGATTATCATGATATATTGTAGGGTTTTGGTTAGGGATTGTTGATTGACCCGGAAATCTTGATGACAACATTTTTCCCACAACGATTGCAAGCTTGATTCTTCAATTGAAGATCGTCAATTCTTGACAATGAAGATGACGACATCAGAACATATAAAAAGAAAAGGGAAGATGTAAGGATGATGAACAAAGTGGAGTGAAATGAGTAACAACTTCATGTATAAAATGGGGTACTTAATGGAATGGAGGGAAAATTTGGGAAAGTGGAGGGAAAATGTGGGAAAAGTGGAGGGAAAATGAGTCAGCTATGTGCAAGTTCATCCCCTACCATGTCACGCCCCAGTCAGCAGCCAACTAAGCCACTTAATGGACCATTAGACAACTGAATAGTCATTAGGTCACGGTTAGTGGGATTAGTGAAGTACAAGGGTATTAGTAGGGATTTTGCAAACATGAGTGGTATATGGTAGAAAACAAGAAAACAAAGGGGTATATCGTAGAAAATCCCTAAAGTTAAATTAAACTGTCACATATCGAAAAATTATAATGAGATGATAGAATTCTATGTAATCTTTCGTTCTTAGATATTCACCAACAATCTTTTGAGACTAAAAAAAAGTTCCTAAGACTAAGACTATTAGTTAAAATATTATTATCCCGTATCGAAAAATTAAGATGAGTTGATGAAATTCTATATATTATAAATAAGTGTAATCATTCGTATATAAATAAAACTTCTTAATTGGACTATATTTAAACTTAAATAAAATTAAGTAAAATTGTCCCACATCGAAAAATTATAATAAGGTGATTTTTTTTATTATACAAATAAGAGTAATCATTCATCCAGAATATATAATAAGATGATCAAATTTGGTTATATAAATAAAGAGTAATCGTTTGTCCTTTTAACTTAGATATAAAAACAAACTCTTTTAAGTCTTTAAAATATCTCCTAAAACTATAAACTTAATTAAGCCAACTAGCTCATGCAGTGTACGGGCTTTAATCTAGTAATAATAATAAAATGCATTATGTATAAGTAATAATGAAGAATAAACAAATCTTGTAGATACGTATCTAGTTCCTGGGTTTGGCATTGACATTGTGATTACGGAGAATTACGTACTTGGATGAATGATTTTTTGTGACATATTCAACCAATATTTATACATTATTATTTTCCATATTTTTGAGAAAATAATTAAGGCAACCCTTCCATGTATTATTATTATTATTATTGTTATTATTGTTATATGATTATTCTTGTTATTATTCTTGTTGTTATTATTGTTATTATTGTTATTATTATTATTATCATCATCATCATCATCATCATCATTATTATTATTAATTTTTTTTTATAGAAGAATTTTATTGATGAATAAAAAAGCAGTTTACAAAAAATTGGTGGGTAGCCGAGATACAATCTGGGCCCCCACCCCTTTAGCTATAGCAAAGCTAAGTTTGGTAAAAATAAAAGGAGCAGCGCGTGCTCCGACATCCTGTGCTATCGAAAATTTCTGAATCCTCTTGAGTAAGCCGATAGAATCCGCCTCTAATTCCCCTAGTGAAGAAAAGGAAAAAGGCAAAAATCCATACCCAAGCCCCGAGCATAGGTCCCTGTACTTAGCGCATTTGCGCCGAGCAGCGTCACCCACAGCACAGCCTAGCGCGAAATCTGAGAGCCCGGACTGAGTCAAAGGGGAAGACCCGGTAAGATCTACGCAAACGTCACGCCCCCTGTCCCACGAATAAAGAAGCAAATCTGCAGGACGCAAGGATCTGTCATGATCATCAATCAAGCCAATATCGACCTCCTTACCAGCCGAGACCCCGAAACAGAAATAGATATCCAAAAGAGTGTCACGAACAAGGTTATGTCGATGTTTAATACCGACAACCCCCGCGCAAGACACGGCATGGTCCCCATAAATATCACCGACAAAAACCCGAGAGCAGACAGGACACGGTCCAGGCACAGAAAACAATGGAACGTCCAACCGATAGCTAAGCACACATCGGTACGTCCGACCGTTCATAGTCTGGCCTAACCCAGAAATAGGGACAGCGCGGAGCCAATCAGAAGCATGATGGCCTTGCTGAGACTTCCATAAGGCAACTTGACGGGAGGTCAAGGAGAAATCCGATTCGGCAGTAGCCACAACCCTCGTGAAATATATATCTGCCAAAGACTTCATAAGTTTGGGGGCAGCGATCTCACTCGGATTACACTCAACAGAACCCAAAACCTCCTTAAGCCTACACAAGGCTGCATCGAAAGCCGGGCAAGGGGTCAGTATGCCCGCAGCACGAAGCAGCGTAGCCTGCAAATCCGCCGATTGCAGTCGGGATGCCACAAAAGCATAATGTAGGACATCCTCAGCGGCATACACCCCAACCCCCCAAAGGAAAAGGGAAGGGTGGCAAGCCGCCACTGCCAATCCCCAAATCCCGGCCCAGACGCAATAACAACACGCTCTAAATGAGAACGAAGAGCCGCGTCAAAAGCAAGCTGAGCCGATTCAAAAACAGTCGGTGGGCAAGTACGCAAAGCAAAATAAAGTTTGGAGATACCAGTACAGACCCGGATCAACAGCAACTCACACTGCGGATCATCAAGCAGAGCGACGGAACCCAAAAGGGCGATAGTTCTGGTCACTCTACTCATCACGAGCTCACTGCTGAAATCATGACTCGCACTAACAGGCCCACCAAGGACTTTGACACCACGCATCGGTCTGGCGATAGTAGGGGGAAGACACCGGGGAGCCTGCTTCTAGGATCTTCCGAAGGCCAAAAAGCCTCGGTTTTACTGACATTAAGATGAAGTCCCGAACGAGGACCATCATCCAAAATCAGCTCCAAAACCTCCCCCAAAACCAAGGTATCCCCAACTATGGTGCCATCATCCAAATACCAAGCCTGCAGCCTCAAATCAAAAGAGTCCCGGATCTTACAAATCAAGGGATGTAAAACCAAAGAAAAAAGCAGAGAACCCAAAGGATCACCCTGCTGGACCCCCTGACAAGACCACAAGCTGTGCTCACCATAATATAATCGGGTAGGACTAGAATAACAAAATTCCACCCACCGGGAGAGAACAAGGCAGTGATAACGAACCTCTCGTAACATGATTTCCCGATTGACCATGTTAAAAGCGTTATGAAAATCCACCAAGAGCATGGAAAGACCCACCTCATCACCCCGGTCCTCAACAAGCCGGTTCAAGGCATGTAAAATAACCTCGCCCCCCAGATACCCCAACTCCAAACTGAAGACAAGAAAAATAGCCACTCAGCGTCGGAACGATCAGGAAAGCACCAACCTTAGAGACAAGCTGTCTCGAAATCGTACCAACAGCAATAGGACGAATACCGCCACCTGGCTTAACAAACGGGGTAAGCAGAGCACTAGCAATGTACTCCCCGAGGACCTGCAGACAGCTGCCCTCGAGAAAGAGATTAACCACCCGAGTGACAGATGCGATC